>DWPV01004469.1:0-13584 GCA_018251915.1 Urbanus proteus proteus
TCAGGAAACATAAGAAGTATAAAATTGAACATATTTTGCAATTCTATTAAAGTTCGGAGGTAAAACAACACTATAACAATAAATTTCAGTAACATTTACTAAAGGCTCCATAAAATGTATGACAGTGTGACTCATAGCATACATGAATGTTTTTAGATCCGGAGCTAGATGGCAAATATAAGATTTGGTGAGTCCTTGGCTGACCTCCGAGAGACGAGTGCGTGGGCTGCTAAGGCGCCTCGCTGTATACTTAAACTGAATTATCCGTCGTAAAACTTTCAGCCTCAACGACCACAAAATCAAACGGTTTGTCCGATATTAAGAACTTATTCATTCTCATATCGTCTTCTATCTTATGTTAAATATATTCCGATGTGCATTTAATTTTTAAGTACTTTTTGATATGGTTAACTAATGGTTGCATTCTGTTTAACTAAGCGTATTAATTAAGTGAAGCTTGACACTATTACCAGAGTTAAAAATAAACACAACTAGATGTCATTTCGTACATACATATGTACGAAATGATATTTAGTTTATTAGCGTATATTTATGTAGCTTATGTAATTTAAATAGTTTTTTAATAAATATACTTCTCCAATTGCTAGGTACAGCGATTGTATTGTCATTCTATTTGCATTTATGAATAGGGGTGGCTTATGGCAAAAGCATGGTTTTTTGTTAATTTGAGGTGGTGGATTAGGTGTATAACCTACCTTCATGTCCTACATACTAATTTTAAATAAAATCTATCGATTAATATTTATTTCAAAAAACCGAATAGGTTAAATAGTTGTTTAAATAAATATGAATTAAACGATTATTCGGTATTTTTGTATTTTGGCTACGATGCACGTTTTAAGTAACTATGTGATGTGCCTTTTTTATGGTAACAAATGTTTCGTTAGGCTTTTACTGACACAGGTAGCTATAAAGTAAAAACAGCCTAACAAAATGTCATGAATGAATGGTTCTTTTATTTCATTCAGGTAATGTTTGGCACCCCGTCTCTTACAACGGATATGTGATCAAATAAAATCTCTCGGACTGTAGTAAAAGATACGATAAAATAAAGGCTAGCTACTGATTTATTGTGTCCATTTTGGGTGTTGAAAGCTTGAACTTTGGCCTTAAAAAACAAATTCACGTGGACTGTTCTGACCTATGGCTATCAGCTTTTAAATTACTTTTTTCGCAATACAATGACAATACTTCCGTGGGTGCAAAATAACAAAAGCAATTTTAATTGAGTACATCTAAATTTATACAACATTATTTATCAAAAAGCTTTCACTAACAAATTTCATAAACAAACAATAGCATTTCGTAAAAGCTAATAACAGTTAAGAATTATGCATGGTAGGTATTTCAAGGTAAAATTAATTATAAAATTGTAAAAGGCGTCGATTTTTTTAATGAAAATAAAGTAAAATAAAAATAATGTAAAGTAAATGAATCCTTATAAAGTGTCATTAGTAATTAAAACGTTTAAAACCTTAAAGCATTTAACTTATTAAAATTTGTTAACTAAAATGATACAAAATTGCAATGAACGTAATGCGGAAGAAACAGAATGGATTTATAGTCAAACGAGTGAACAACTGAAAAATAAACATTGCAGAGGAAAGTTGCATTTCTTTCTGCAGATTGTTATTGGGGTAAAAGCGCTTGGAAGCGCGTTGGAAGAGAGCTATTTTAGTGTCGAGATCGCTAAAGGAACTTCCATCATTATCGTCAGCATCCATGCATGTTTTAGTTTTTGCTGGGCTCAGATCTTTACTTTATATGTGAAAGGTTAAAGTTACTACGTTAGCTGAACAAGAGTTAGTAGACTTCACACATGTTATGAATATTATGTAGAGCTTTCAGGTATTATGGTTCACGAATAAGAGACTGGACTCTAAAGTAAAGATGCTTTTTCATATTTTTAGTTAGGTACCTAATCTACGAAGCTAAGCTAATTGAGAAAGATGAGCTATAAAAATTATATTAGTCTGTTCACGATCCAAAACTTGCAACGTAGCTATAATCCTTAACTAGCTTTTGTAGCTCTAATTCTGAGCTCGCATCTTACAATAATAAGTATACACACATCACAGATTACCTAATCTGTGATTACCTAATGTATTTTTTATCTACCAGAGGTATGCTAAGTTATAAAATCAAGCAATCCTATTTGTGCATTTGACACACTTAGATAATTTAGCTGCCTCCCACATCTCTGCAGGAAAGGCATCTAATACTTCATAGATGCCGAGATTAAAACAGGATGCGACCCAAAAACGTTTATGTATTTAGTATCTATTTAATCTTCATCAATTATCCATTCAATTCTAAGTACGTAGATCTTTGACCTTTGTCCTGGTATCTATACCTATATTTCATAATGGTCCTAAATAAATCATTTTGCAGACACTACGGGTCACAAATGCAGTCTAATATTCAACGGTTCAGAAAAGAGTTCTCTCTTGTATTATCAGCTCCAAGTGACTCTAGAATTCTAGATAGGGGTCTGTAGACAAGCTTTATATTTTATTTATCTGCTACATATATGTACTTGCGTAGTTTGAAACGACGACCTCAATCAAATTTAATACAAATAACGATTAATATTTTTTTTAGGTTTCAAAAAACTTACTAATTAGACAGATTAAGATAAATATGAGTACGTTCTATGAATAATGTATGCCCACGTATATATATTTTTATTTATTCATAGAACTTTTTTTTTAAGTATGTACTTATTCTTATTTCTTTTGCTTAACTGGAATGTTTAAAGTTTTGATCTACATATATTCCATTTACATTCCTAAATAACAGGGACAATAAATATGTTTTACTATCGTATAAATAATTTATTTGAAGTGTAATAACAAAGGCAAGAAATATTTTATTACGCATAAATCCCAATAACGTCACGAGCGAAACGTTAGTACCTATTCGATAAAAAACGTAGGCCATATACCTACTTGAGATGCTTTTGTGTGCTTTTCTTTTGATTACTTTTTGGCTTTTGACTATGTTTTACGAAAATGTTTGTTTAATGCTAAATCACTCGTGAAATAACTTTATTTATAACAAGATATTTCATAAATAATATGAAATTAAAATTAAAAATGTTCGTCGTTTTCTTTTAGTTAAACTAGTTCAGGACCTAAATGTTGAATTTAATATTGTAAACGCAAATTAACATGACATAAATGTGTTTCTATTTGTTTACATACAACACATATTTTTCTGGGAACTCTTATAAAGCAAATATAAATCACCCACAAGGAATAAAAATACTTTCCTTGAAATAAATTATACATTCAAATATTCAATATTGTATTCCCCTGTCAGTACGCCGCCGGTAACGGTTGACAATAGCCGTATATATTCTCAACGGAATGGAACGGAATCAAAAGTTTCATCTCACCGATATAATCAGATAGGGCTATTTCGCTAACTTTAAGCGCTATTCAGCTCTACAGCGTCTGTTCAACATCAGAGATTATATCTATGGTTCCCGATGCTTTGTTTCTCATCTACGTCTCTTCTTTGTAGCTAATGTCACAAATTGTTTCATCTTCCGGACATTTTTCCATTTATTCTTCCTATTACAAACAAAACCGCAAACTGAGTTATATATGTAGCTTAGTCATGTATTAGTAAAAGTTGCCAAGCCACTGCTATATATGCCACTGAGATATAACTGTTTTTTTTTGTTTTTTTTAGCTATCTATACATGAATCATTTGATTGCACTTTTACCGATTTATGATATTTATTATATCTATGGTCTTTGAACGTCATATTAATCTATTATACCTTCTGCGCTTAATATTAACGTAGATTAAAATTTAAAAAAAGAATAGTCTAGTGCAATCTAGATCCTTATAAGGACTTTAGAAGAGTCATCGTTAGAAAGATCGTATAGTTTTAGAAACTACAAAAACGTCACGCAAAAAGTGATATTATAAACGAATATGCTTATAACGATGATTTTACTTTCTCTTCAGATTCGACAGCTGAAAAAAAACGTAACCAAAAGAAAACGTTTTAAAAATTGTTTCAATCGTCCTTGGAATGGATTATCCATTATCAAAATTGGTTGAGCGTAGCCGATTAGCCGCTGTCAAACACACTGGAAATCAATTTGAATTCGTTTAAGCAACGACTTACAGCTGTAAAGCCTTTGATACTATTATGAAATCTAAATTTACGTTGAATTTCTATTATTCTTAAGACAAACATTTTATCACCATTCATTACGGGAAATATTTGAGTCAACGGAATTTTCTTACCTATTATTTGACTTCAGTTGTTTGTAAACAATGAGAAAAATGGAAGCCACATCATTTTACTCCAAAGGACAAAAGGCGATTTCTTAGGGATTCGTATTGTTTAGAGGGTACAACTTTTGCAGAAGGGTGACCTATAGAAATGGTGGAATGCCTGTGGAACGTGATGCTCATAGCAACAGCTTTAAACATAATTTCGAGAAAAACATTTTACAATGACGTTAGTAGGTAATTTTCCATCTCTGGTTGGTACGGTATTGTAACGTGATTTAATTTATTGTTTGTATATTATCTTTTTTTTTTAATTTCTAAAACCTTTTGGATTAGACCTCAGTGATAATAAAACGTTTTTGTCACGGAAAATATTTAAAAATTAGAAAATCTTTATATTAGCGTATGATGTTTTAATATTTACAAATACTCTCTCGGATCTCAGAAATCTCTGGAAAACTATAACTGTATAAGATGTACACTTCGGGATCCTCGTTTTAATAACATCACTTGTTATGACTTGAGAATATTGCAAATTGAAATTTTATCCGCAAGAGCGATTCGTTATCTTATTCAAATTTAAAAGACTAAAATAGATGAATGGGACCTAGAGAACAAAGAAAACATTAATTTACTAGTATAGTCTCTAACTACTTAAATATTTTCCTCTCCTTGGCGTTTGAAATAAATACTTAATAGTATTTAATCCAGCTAACCGGCGCGAGAGAATGATGCGGGACGCGACTGTGGTTTTGCGGGTCGTAACAAGTGGTCGCGTGTAACGTACTAGATGTACGAGATTTTGCCACCTAAGGATCATTTATTTTACACGTTACTTAATACAGAATTTACGTGGCATTAACGTCGCTTCAGTAGAGTAAAACACACATTTACGTCTCGTGGTTTGCGAAATATTGATATGTGGATTAATTTTGACTATTGTAAGAATAAATAAAGAAGTTGTAACTCATTTCAAAATATAAGGTTATTTATTCCTTTTTTGTCAGCGTTTTTTTTGTAAATCAGCATCCATGTTATTAATTGAATAAAAAATGGCAATTTTTAATACCTAGTGGTTAGGGTCGAATTTCTCATTTTTTTTTACTTGGTTAATGAAAGATCTTTAGTGTTATCGATTATATTATTGTGACAATATTTACAATATTAAAATAACGAAGAAAATTCAGTATAGGTGTGTCTAATATAAATTTACAATCAAGGCTTACTGTTCATGTGAGCAAAGTTGCGTGAAAAATCCTGGTCTTGTATAATAGAGTCACATAATTTCCAAATAATCCTTTAACATAAGTGGAAAAAATTGAAATATTGAAATAATGTTTGAATATCTAGATATATATTTAAACAAATATTTCAATGTTTTCCACTTATGTTACCTACTTGGCGTTGTCATAATTCTATAGAAAGTTTATCAAAGTGTCAGAATACGTGAAGTTTATTTATAACATGGTAGGCATTACTTTATTATTTACGTAGCAATGAAATCTTACCTTTTCAGCGATGTGAAATTACGTAGGCACACGAACAAGTGAAATTACATGGGAAGTCAAAGCTGAATTTTCTATTCAAAGTTCTAATGAGATTGTATGGCTATGTACGCACATAATAATGTACGTAAGTAAAATACGGCGATTGTTAGGGCGCTTTCAATTTAGACGATTAGAGTGCGACGGTTACCGCATGTTTGATATGCGTGGCAGTCGTACGACAGTCGGAGGATACGATATGAAACGTCTACATTATGGCTTCCGTCGGACCGTGATAATGAAGTCCATGATACTTAACTTTAGTCAAGTTGTGGATTCAGATAAAGAACCATTTGTTAGTGCCGCTCTTATTAAAAAATACCCACGCTGTCAATGTTTTCTAAAAAAAAGGTGCCTATCAAGAAAATCCCGCCAATATTTTCATATTTTCATACAGTCTCACACAAATCGTGTAATTTGAAAGCGCCCTAAGATATACTTCTTGATAATGAAATGTCACACATTCGACGTCTTTTCTGCGAAATTTCGTTACGTAAATAAAAGTAGCAGGGTGGGAATTGGATTTCTTAACTAATTTCTGACAAAATCAGCTGATTGTTGTGATGACATTTTAGGTCATACGATATAATGAACAACATCACGCTTGAAGTAAGACATGTTTTCAGAATAAATAAAGTAGGTACATAGTAAATTATTATTATTTAATATATTGAAAACTTAGAAATTAGAAATAGGTACTTCACAAAATATCTTGTCTAAAACGCCCATGATAAATTTTATTAATTTATATGATGTGGTAATACTTCGTGTTATTATTATGCTTTGTCGTCTTTGAAAAATGACGATAAATATATATCTCTATAAGTCCGTTATAATAATATGAGTTAGTTAAAGACGGCAAAATATTATATTAGGGTAACCAGGCCTTAGTATGTTGAATTTAATTACTCTCATAGGTTGTTTCCGAGAAGCATCGTAGCTACATAAAGTGTTTCGCAAAAAAGTAGTGTTTCGTGATAGGTCAAGTTCTTGAATATGTAAATACAGGAATATTAAATGATTCCATTTAAAAATTCAAATCCACGTGGGCACTAATAACGACGAAATAAGCATTATTAATGAATGCATACTGCGAAAGCACAAACAAATTAAAAAAGGAAACACCCTTAAAGCACACCGTGAAAGCTTAACAGAATTTATAGCTATATATTTATCTTTCAAGCATTTGGTTAAATTTTGAAACTAAATTCATTAAGTTATACCGAATCGCAATAACTGGACAAAATTATATGCAAAATTTCTCATGAAGGGAGGCCTTTAATTCAGTATTCATGCGTAGTAAATCATCTGTGACCTGTAATCGATTTCCATGACCTTTATAGGATGCATGCCTGTCCTGTTTGAAGTTGTATGTCCATGAGCGTCAGTGATCACTTAATTACACACGTGATGTTGAAACTATTGCATTTTTTTAATAATTTAATGTAGCAAACGAGCGTGCAGTCTACTTGATGGCAAATAACCTCTGCTGCCAATGGACACTTATTATCTACATTAGATACGATTGCAGTCCTACCTGAGTTAAGTCATAGGTTGCTACTCTCTGAAGCCTAGTTTAAATGTTTCTTCGTCACAACATTCTTCAAACAAAAACATAGCAAAGATGTTATAGGAAAGGTAGAAATAGGTGCAGCGGTACCGGCCAAGTAGAAAACCATAAGGGGAATTATAATACCTCTTTCAAACCTTTATATTGAACATTAACATTTGTTATTTATGGAGTCGATAATTCTACTTTATGTAAATGTAAATACTACGAGTCAGTCGTTAAGTCAGGAAAATCTTAAAATAAATATGCGGCACAATTCCGAAATAAGCGGAGCCGTAGGTATTATTAGCACATTCGGCTATAAAAAGGTTACCGAGAAAGTATAACGTGTGTGATTATATAGGTTGTGCGTGACATTCATGAGGTGGTAATCGATTTATTAACAACACGCCTAGTAAAGCGTTTTGTCAATAATCAAGGTGGTCGCGTAGCATGTATTTAAAGTAGTGACGTGAAAGAAATTCATTCTTTTACGTCTTGTAAAAAGGACAATACTCAATGTTATAAGACTACTTAAAATTGTCGTTTAGGCGGAAATAAAACCGATAACGTACATGCAAATCTTACAAGACTCAAGAAACGGCTTAGTGTTAGGGTTTAAAGACTTCGACTTATTAGTGTTATGGCTCAAATCTAAGATTTAAATAAAAGGTTTGCTGAGATGTGAGTCGGTCTCGAGTCTTTTCAATAGGACTCAAAATATTAGTATCTTTCGTCAATAAGTGACAGGTATTTAGAGGTATTTTTTGTTGACAAGAGAGAAACCTTCAAATCCGGAGCGACGCCGTGGGATTCCTTCCTCCCCCCTCCTAATCCTCCCCCGGTCCTAGGTGCTGCGAAGACGTCTTCGTGATCTTCGAGGAGTAGGTATTTAGAGGCCTACGTCTAACGTGCCGGTGCGTTGTTTGTCGGTACTATCAGGTTCAATTTTCAGGCTGCGTGTGCCAGCAAAACGTGACGTTAGCTCCGGTCTCTCTAACGCAATTAATCTCCTCAATTGTCAATACTGACATAGAATATCTGATATTCTATTATCATCTACGCTACGTGAACTTTCATAGATAAACTAATTTCGTATTTTAATACCATTCTACGAAAACTTAACTACTAATAAGTTTTTGATACAAATAAGGGTCACTCAGTTTAAAATGTAGTGGAGGCACGATGTGGAGCTATTAAAGTATCTACAAGGTGTTCTCAAACAAAATAAACAATAAATCTATCTTCTCGAGACACTACTAGTTTCTACTATAGTGCACTACCTTTAAATTACTCTTGAGTGAAAGAAATGAGGCTCAAAGGTTTATCCTCCTATGTATGTCAAAGCAGCGTCACTTTCAATTGCACGAAGACCGAGTGGCTTTGTTCCGCCTCTGTTTGAGTGACGCACAAAGTAATCACGTAGGTATCGATACCTACAGCTGTCATTAACTAACAGACACTGATCAATCACTGTCTAACTTATTATAGAAGGTGACTATTTCAAAGTATTTATACCCAAAAGTTAAGTTATTTATAAGAGACAGATTGGTATTGAAGTATTACGAACTCATATGCATGATAATTAAATCATTGTATTAACAAATGTATAAGGTTTATTGTTTCTAATTAAGAATTTACAAATCACTAAATTATATCTACTAATAACTGATATACGTGAAAGATTATAAATATATTATGGGTAGTATAACTATATTTATATGTAGCCAATAAACATGCAGTCCACATGATGGTGAGTGATCATTAAAAACGCTTGAACTGCTCCACACTAGTAATAGGCAGATATTATACATTCTATTAGAGGATATTAAGCATTATGTACGAATATTAAAACCAATAATACAGGCGTATAGAAAGCAATGTGGCTTCGTTCAACTGCTCAGAACTAATATTAACAAACAAAGAAGTAGGTCGTTTAAGAACTAAGAACTCCAACAATCTTGCCTTAGAATTGGAATTATATAGACATCTTTTTACTTCAAGAATATTCATTTCTTACTTTTAAAATAATCTGTCTACCAAGGTTGTACCCGGGCAGAGACTTGAAGTCGAGAATCAATTATATTAGAGTACTCGTAGCGCTTAGCGGTTTTACCCGCTTTTAAAATATCAGTATCATGATACATTTACCTAAGTGATTTTTTTACTTCAGTAATTTAAAAAAATAGTATCTCTATTTTTGTGCTATAACCCTAGTTTTTTTTTACAAAAATAAAAATGAGCTTATGTTACGACTTATAATATTAGCTATCTGCTTGTAAAGTCCCGTTAAAATCGGTTCAGCCGTTTCGCAACTTAGCTAGAACATTATCTGTTTAAAAACAGACCCATCATTTTTATTTTAGAAGTATCTGTCTACATTTATAGTAGTTTGTTACTACAAATGAGGCTCGTTTGTTTGTGTGAACTTAGTGACTTCACGATTTGTCTGGGATTGGTACGTTCAAAGCGTAGACGATAAAGGAACGGAAAGCAAGATGTGCGTCAAAGTGCCGTCGCTTTGTTAACCTCCAGGCGTCAAATATGGCTGGGATGTTCTGTATACGTACGTGAAAAAGAGTGTGTCTCCACCAGAGATGTGAGAGATATCTAAGCGATGTGCGAGATTGAAGTTAAACTACGAGGCTACGCTACGCAGCTACAATACGAGGCTGGGCTACGAAGCTATTTGACTATTTCCACCAAATCATAATCCTTTATTTTAAAATCGCTTTGTTGAATCTAGTTTCCCAGTGCTAACTAATCCAAACAATCAAAACCAAGTAATTAACCTATTAGTTACTTTCACGGGCAGCCGCAACTTAGATATCAGGCACATATCTGGTAAAAAGGCACCTTCACGTTTTGTGCTACACTGCGAATACAGCACCGCTTCTCCTAGAAAGCATTAGTATAATATGATGGTTATATGAAATGACAGAAAAGTCCACATTCCCATAAGATCTTTAAATAATTTGAAAGGTGTGAAGATTGACCATAATACTAGTATAATAAAGAAATATCAGGTTGAAGGGCTACAGTTGGATAAGATTGTTTTCTTAGATAATAGTGGTCTCAAAACGTTGTTCAATCGTGATTATCGGTTTTCCACGCTAACTCTTAGTTAATCCCTTAATCGCTACGAGCTTGGCGATCCCAACTTTAAAAGATTAAACTAAGGATTATTTGACGTGCTTATACTTAAATACAGTAAAGGTACGTGGGTGGAAATAATTTTAGTCAAGACTTTAGTTACAGATTTTTTTATTTGGATTAGCATGATGTGTTTATAATATTCGTAGCACCGCAGTGGCAATGAAGATATGTTGATAATTAGGTGTATTATATAATCAGTTTTGTTCTTAAACAAAAAATATTATTTCATTTACTCGTATAATACTAAAATAGACTTAATTATAGCAATCCTTTTAAGCTCCTCTTTGAACCGTTTTAGTACCTCAGCGTTCAAAATGAACGCTGATACCAAATAAGCGATACCAGTCTATTTATAGAGTCCGTACTGAAATCGAAGAGCTAAAACCGTAGAGTAGTGACACTGCTAGTTATTTTCGCTACGACAGAAATGTCATACGATGTATATTGATTTGTTCGGGGGGATGCGTGCATATGTTGAGTTTTTGACACAGGAAAGTGATGTATCTTTATTATTCAGAGGTGGTGTCGTTGTGTGCGGGGTGAGCTTTAAACTGGTCACGGGTGGTGTGCATGTGTGCCGGTGTGAATGAGCGAGGGTCAGAAGCCCGGGCGGCGGGGCGCGGTATCGACGCGCACGCCACGCCTGCGCCGAGCCACTCACCTGTTGCCGTGAGGCCGTGGAAAGATACTCTTTCAAATTAAGGCCGACACCTGATACTGAAATGAAAGCAAAGTTTTCGAAACGAGGATCTAAGCTCTAAGCTAACCCTGGTTGGCTTTGGAGATATATAATTTTAATAGTCGCAAATACTCGTTATTTAAACTATTCGCGGAATTTATTTTTCGAGAAAACATCTTGATATTTTTAACATTAATAACATTATACAATTAATTCTACAAATGTACCAGATGTGCCAATTGTACAAATGTACCGGATCCCACGCAAGGCTTAATCAAAATAGCTTCATTCATAAGCAACTTGAAACAATTGTAAACTATTAAATTATAATGTTTCCTGGCTTACACGCGTGGAAATAATAGTTTACCAAAGTTATACAAATTAACTTTTGTAATGAATTGTACTTAAGATGTTAAAGGTTATATAGTTAGCATACTATATAGGTACTTATTCGTATTTACAATTTTCTGAGATAGGTAGGCGTAAGTATGTTGGCGGAACTCATTTGTCGAGACTACTGCTAATTATACCTATATAATTTGAAACACAATCTTCTTCATGTATTTTGTACGAACATCGAAGTATGACTGGTTGATGGTTATTATATTGTGTAAACCATGATCGTAGCAATAAATAGATAATCCTTTCGTAGGCGTCGATTAATATGTAGTAATATGTACGATATCGTTGGGCAGGCCTTTATTATACAGTTTACAGTTCGTATTTATCCTAGAGCTGTCGATCAAATTGAAAGTACCTCGTCAAATAGCGGGTACTAATTAAAAAAAAAACACGGAGGTTCTACAAAATACATTGGTAAGTGCGATTTGGGATGCAAATATGGAGGCGAAGGTGACTCAGAATTTCCCTTTTTGTGTTCCGTTCTCCCACATCTTAAGGTGCTTTTTGCTTTGATATAGTGACATCCGTGGCATAAACATGGTTATAAAAGGTAGTTGGATACTTTATAGCTCGACTGCACCGAAGTACCTTCACAGCACCTGATTCTGTCTTATGGCAGCAATGTTAAGCGCTGGTGCGTTCTGGTTTGAAGGGTGGGGTAAGAAAACCGCTTTGACTACGCATTTATGACCAACCTCAGGTAGATTCATAGTGAATGGAGAAGGTCTCCTTTTACTATGATAGAACCCAATCATATCAGAGCTTGATTGGTGTATATTGGCCGTATTCGCCGTCTGGATAACTGAATGCTTGGTGTGAATGAAAAAAATATGAATATGCAAAAAAGGTATTAGATAGTCGTCGTATTTATACAGATACAGGGTACAAGGATACCATAATTAAGTAAGTTCTTCTTAAAGTAAACCGAAATACTTGTAGGTTCTGTGCTAAAAAAAACTCAAATCCATTAAACATTTAAATACCTTAAATGACACAAGCATTGCCATTACAGAATGCGACATTAAATTAATGCTTACAAGTTAAATTACTAAAATTTAATACCAAATAATTAAAGAGTCAAGGTTGGCAATGAAGGTTAAGAATAGTGATTACGCTTAAACTTTTTAATTATACAAAGACAAAAGTAGTATAAGAGCGTCGGGTCCATTGAGACAACTGGATGACAGCGTAGACTAATCGATGGATCTATTTTTACCGAGAGTATATTAATAGACAGTTGGCGGAACCTCGAAGGCTAAAAATATACGAGTATGCTATATGTAAAATATTTTTACGTCAAGAAACTTTCATTTACTAATTAAAGATCATTTAAGTTACCCAAATTAGAATCGTAGCTAAATTTTCTTAAATTTATTTGAAAAAATTATCTGAAGCTCGTTATAGCTACTGTCGATCTATTATTCGTCAGACACACACATGTTCACACGAAAACACATTTCTTCCTCTTGTATGTTATACTTGCAGCATCGAAAAATTCGTGAACGTCGAACTAAGTGTGCCTTTTTATGACATCATTCCATATGTGAGCATTTATCATCAGAAAATTGTATTTTATGGTTGACAGGGGTACATTTTGCAGGCAATTTATCGGTCCTGATAAACGCTAAAGTAATTGCACTCTTCACTGAACACGCCTAAACATGCTTATAGAAAATAAATTTATTAAAACATGACGTCGATAAAGTGTCTTTTTTAGCGAAATACAAAGGATTTATTATCTATCTAGTTTAACGTGACCACAATATTCACTAGAGTGGAAGCTATACCAAAACACTCTATTCACCACAACATTTGGATCAGATTATACGAGATCTGATAATGAATTGTATACTCATCTGATTTTAATCAAAATATATTTTAATTACGAAACATACTACAGTTTATATACAGGGTGAATTTTTCAAGTGTGCGTGGATAGGGAAATCCGAAACTATAAGGATTAGCGAAAAATGTTGAAAGG
>DWPV01004470.1:0-13583 GCA_018251915.1 Urbanus proteus proteus
GTAGACCTGAAAATTGATTTAAATTATTTTTTACTTTTTTGTGACTAGGAAGTCGGTTTTATTTTTTTGTTAATATTCTTAATGTCTATTTTTATATGAATTTCTTCCGATACCAAAATAATCTAAAGATAGTTTTTTTTTATAATAACGTGACATCAGTTTAAACTTCTATTTTGAAGGAAATGTGTTAGAATGGCAGCTTTTCTTAACAGGACAAATATGAGTCGCCACAATCCCCTTTCCCTATCAACCTACCCACCAGTTAATCCTTCTTATCATATCCATTCAATAGAATCTGCCTGATGGTAAAGCAGACGCGCAAAGTGACGCAAGTCATACATTTTCACTAGATATGTGAAGTGCATTAGAAAAGGAACCCTCGGAAAAACAATTTTGTCTAAAATGCAATAAACACCATTTAACGATGCACTTAAAAGCATATTATTCAGCGTTCGAACATATCTCCGTTTTACTACACACATAATAGTTAATAAAATTCGTGAAAATATCCCTAAAACGCGCTTTACACGCTAGCCTGTTCCTGTTTTTACTTTAATTAGATTTTTCTTCATGTATCTACTGACATACACACGCATACATACATTTAGATCGATTCGCCACGGACACGATGTGGAATGATCTACTTATGGTATTCCAGAGAAAGACGCAAAAGAGTACTTCTTGTTGACGATTCTTTGGTGACTCCTCTGGTGTTGCACATGTCCATAGGCGACCGTGAGTGCCTTAATTCAAGTACTCTATCTGGCTAGGAGAAATTAAAAATAATCTAAGTATAGTACCGTAATGTACCCATTAAAAATCTTAACAGAATATAAAGACCGTTATTTGTAATAAATAGCTTGCGCGTTGCTGAGGCCTTATTAGTGTTAATATGATTTATGCCGATACCTGCAGAAAGTGTCGATTACTCTACTAATTGGATAAATCGCAATAAGTTACTGAAATAAAGCATTAAAATCAGAGAAACCAATCTTAACAAAAGTGCAATCTACCAATTTACGGCGTACTTACACAAGGCGGTGTTTTGGGATCACTGTTATTTCATATTTATAAAGTATTTAGTCAATGTCCTAAAGGATTCCCTTGACGCACGCTACACGCAAGGCCGTTTCTGGTCCATTTTGCTTTATATATTTGACCTAGAAAGTTAAATATCCAGTAAAATCCTCATGGTGGTCGTCACGTCGATACACTTTGCTTTAAGTGTTTGATTATCTAATAGTTATAGCAGTACTTAACTGTGTGTAAAATTAGATTTTGTTAATTAATCATTACTATTGCCCCGCTTTCTTGAGTATATTTTGATAATATTGTTTAATTAAGTGATGTAAGTATGTCAATATGTTAGTTCCTCCTCCTTGCTTAGTTGTCCTCAATGCTGAGGGTCGTGGTCTCTAATTATCACTTTGCTCTCTATTATATTTCTCCATCTTCCTCTGTTTTCAGCTGTGATTTGATCAGACAAATGCATTGGACTGTGCCTCCGTAGTCTGTTACCCTGGATTTTTCCGCTCGACAGAAGCTTTTCCAAGTTATCATGTTATTATAATACTGTCGTGGAAGGACGTGAGACCCCACCATGTGTATTCTCCCAAGAAAGTCTCTATGAAGTCAGTTAAAATAAAAATGTGACGTTTGATATATTCGTTAAGGGTTGTAAAATTTAAGACTACAAATTGTAGGGTGGAAGTTAATAAAAATAATAGTAATTTTACAAGCGTATTTACAGTCTATAAATAGAATATAGAATGCTGTGCGAATCCACCGCTATAAGACAGAAAGCAACTGTATCCAAGAGTATCCCAAAGCAAAAATGTGCGAAAATATTCCCATTACGCAGCACGGAGGCCATTCACAGTTTTATTTAGCGTCGATAAACTTTGGTTTCGTATTTGGCCTACTAAGTTGCGTAGTGTGGTTGTAAAAAGTTATCGGTACTACGCGCTTACTATCACTTTATTGCGAATGTAAAAGCAGAACATTTTGGTAGGTAGCTATAGTGAGTTTTATTTGGTTTTTATACTTTTTTCCATATATTACCTATAGTATACTGTGAAATATCCTAGTGTAATTTTTATTTGAATTGTAATAATAGAAGTCTTATCTTGGACATCAATTTCATTTAAAAAATCCACTGTCAGTGTTTGATATTAAAATCAAATAAAACCTTAAAAACTTAAATTTGTTGAATTTAATTAAGTTTTAATTAATGATTCTGTTAACAATTAAATAAAAGTCTTAAATATGTCGCTTAAGATTTATCAATAATGTTCATTTAGCTCTTCCTAAAACACTCGAAACTCATCAGTATAAAATACTCGAAACTTCGAACTAAACTTCGGATTTAGTGCATACAGATTTAGAAGTCGAGCGCAGGTGTGTTGTTGTCTTTGGATTTAGTATAAATGCCTCATGTAGTCATGTCCGCCTTTCCAATGTTCTAACTAGAACACAGTATCAAACACTAGTAATATAAAAGTATCCACTATAAAGTTCTTACTAAAATATATTAACCGATATCTATATTTTCCTAATATCTTAAAATATGTGAAATATCTTCGAACAAACAACAAAATTTAGAAATACTCACTTACATTTCATTAAGTGACCTTTTAAGCTCTCAAATGAAGTCTGTGTTACTAAGATACAAATCTAAGGATATTTTATTTTCATTTATCAAAGACGAAAATCCGTCAAAATTTTTGAGGCTGATTATTGAGAAATAATCCATGTTCAATAATTATGCACGAGAAAGGTGATATTTTCTCGGATAGCAAAAACGGCAACGTTCATAAGCTTAAGTATAGATGGTGCTTAACCAACACGTACTTCGATCTTCCTTTGAACGGTAGACAATCCGTGGCTCAACCTAAGTATCCTTATCCTCTTAAGCGTCTTTATCTAGACATTTAGATTTAAGGACATTACGAGACCTGTAACACTCACTTGATGTTGAAAATCTGTATTAGGAAAACAATATACTTAGTTTCTTTTAGAATACGATACAAGTAATAAAAATATTTTTAATTCTATACCTACTAATATTATAAAGAATTTGTTTGTTATTTTGGTAGAAGACGCTAATCTCAGGAACTACTGGTTCACAATGAAAAAATATTTATATGTTGAATATTCCATTTATTGAGTTAGCCTCTAGGCTATATAACACTACGCTACGACTAATAGGAGTTAAGCAATAATGAGAAATGTTGAAAAAAAACGGGAATATTTAAATGTATGCCTTTTTACTTCTTTAACTCAATGTTCTCATATCTGCCACTGTGTCTATGTCTCTATGTAGTGTACATATAAACATATATAATTAGTGCTCAGAAGTTATATAAACTATTCAATACGTCAGAATCACTGGATGACTCGACGTCCTACATACGAGTAAGAATGATCAGTTACAATAGCTCCTATTGTGGTTTCATAATATATATCGTGTGATACATGTCAAGGTAAAAATGCTAGAATACACATATTTGTAAAGTACTGTAATAATTGAATATAGATTTAAAATAAATTTATATTAGGTTGCTGAATTAGTTGCAAGTAAAATAAAAGTTTGTCATTATACAATTTTTTAACTGATATTTCATAATGAGCTCACACGTTATATGTTAATACAAATGCATTGTAATTCTATCAAGTTGATTGCAGATGTTAAGAAGTCTGAAGAATAAGTTTAGGTAGGTACGGTGGGTAAGTAGGTAGTTTAGGTTAGGTTAGGTTTTATTAAACCTTACAAACTGTAATACATATTAAAATACGGGTATACATGTTAAAATATAGGTAAGGCCGTGATGCCATAGAACAAAACTACGAAACCAGCGTACTTGGCTATTAATAAAATAAAAGTAGCCAAAATTACTAACCAATTTCACTAAAAGATTCGCGAATTCACGCTGATATACGTATTTGAACCCCGAAAACAGCTTGCGTTAAAATGGGCTCGTAACAATTATCCCGCAGTTTATACTTGTTTTATAACTGAAATTAGGACGTGAGTAACTTTAGGTAACCTATTTGCTCATTGAGATTGATTATATCCATCTTCGGTTCAGTGTTTATTTAATCTCGCTACATTTAAGTTAGTAACATTCGTATATGTTCGCATGTATGTACTCAAACAACTGAAAGTTATACGTATGGTAAGGCGTGGAATGATTTATGCTCGAAATTCGGTTCGGTAGTAAATGTAACCTATCTTTATTATAATAAAACTGTATTACTTTAATTAATAAGTACCTGGATGACCGAGCTTTACTCGGTGTTTTTTTAGTACAACAGTTTTTTTTGGAAATAAAACTTAGGTAGATCGATTTATCGCCCCCGAAACTCCCTATATACAAAATTCCTAGAAAATCGTCGGAGCCGTTTCCGAGATCGTTGATACATATACAAGAATTGCTCGTTTAAAGGTACGTAGGTTACGTTTTTACATACTAAACCAGCATTTTAACACGAAAACTTAAAATAAATATAAATTTTTAGTAAGTGTTACAATTTTTAGAGGGTGATAGTGGTTAATTTTGCTCCATAAATGGAATAATTGAATAACTACACACATGACCCACTTGGAGCAGAAATTCGTTCGCAAAATTTCGACGTAAAAAAATTACCCATCGTAATTTTATTTGCCCAACTCTTCAAATTTCACTGGACCTGAAACTATATAATACTAGTATTTACCCGCAGCTTCGCTCGCGCTCATGTAGACATTGTAGGACACATTGTAGGTATAAAAGTTACTTTTCTATCCCTCGGGAGTAGTATCACTTTTCAGGATGAAATGTACTCTATGTCCTTTTCCGGATACCTGGCAATGTGTGTGCAAAATTTCATAACGATTGGTTTAATAGTTAACGCGTGAATGCGTTACAAAGAAACAAACAAACAAATGAACGGACATTCGCATTTATAATAATATTTTTTATTATAGAATGTAGATGAGCAGATTGATGAAGGATGTACAGATTACCAAACTGCATTTAATTGTTCAAAACGTATAAGGCCCCTAACATGATAGACTGATTACTATTTTAAGAAGACCAACGCCTTAACGTATCATTCGAAGCCCGGGTAAGCCTATGGAATTTATACACTGGCGGTCACCCACCTAACTTCTGACCTGACGTTGCTTAACATTAGAGATCAATCGAACCGTACAGAAGCCCTGGGACTTTCCACTAGACTGACACTAATTCTATTTAATTCAGACATAAACAGATAAATCACTTCACTGCTATAGTTTTAAAGCTCTTTTCACTACAGGAATAATGCTGACATAAAACGAACATACCGTACAGATAATGGCATTATAAAATCATTCACTCGTTTTACGGTTCAGGTCTTTGTACCGTCTAGGTTTTACCGTTCTAGGATAATCCCACACAAAAATAGGTTTTAACTTGTCGTATAAAATTTTATGACAATATTTTTAGAACTTTTTGCCGAAGCTTGATGAAATTTTATACCGTTTTATTAAAAATACTTGAAGCTAACCTAAAAATTTATTTCAGTGCATATTTTTGCCACGTTACGTGATGGCGTTAGAATTTGACGTAGTTTTGATATAACAATATCGATATACGTTTACAGATAAATCATAAAAGGTAGCCTTACTCATGCAACACGTATTTGCAAGTTATGATAACACGTTTGTCGTTAAACAAGTTTTTAAGCCGCTTCTGAGGCTTCTAGCAGTGACTTTACCAATACCAACCACATCTAATGTTTTAATTGGCTTAATGTCTTTTAATTGGCAAACGAGCATGCAGTCTACCTGGCCACGTAGTCGTTGTATAGTGGTAATGTTTTTTTTATATGATCGAAGTAGCAAACGAGCATGCAGTCCACCTGATAAGTGGCTATTGCCACTCAAGGACATCGGTAATCAAACCCAGATAAGATCACAGTCCTACCTAGGGTTGACCACAGATGCGTTGCTATCCCAGAGGACTAAGTTGGAACGCCTCGAATACGTATGTCGCCTTACAACACCCTTCAGATCAGAACACAGCAGCGCTGAACACAGCTGTTATGAAGCAGAAATAGATGTGGCGGTGGTGCCGCCGGAGTCGAACCACAAAGGGCTCTATTACTGCCGGTTATGATACATTTGTAACCAATTTCATATATAACAGTGGTTTCATCAGAAGTCAATCACAGATGCGTGACACTCCTGAGATGATCGAAACAGGTAATTGAGGCGTCGCACAATTAATACAAGATGCGGCGTTCTACAATCATGCATCATTGCTAATTGCCATCATATTCTTGCTACGCTAATTAGATAAGGACTAATTAGTTGCTAAAACATACGTCCTTACATCAAAACGATGCGCAGATTCCTGCACAATCTAAGTGTTATATCTTTAGTCTTGTTATTTCGCAGTTTAATTTAAATATGTAAATTTTATTAGGCATAATACAGGCTGAGGACTCTTGAATTGCAAATGAATGTGACATTACGTTTTATAGGCTACTAGCCAATTCGCCTACCCATTTTCCCGGTACTGACAAATTTTCACTTAGAAATACCCTCAATTTTAGTGGCGTTTTATAAGGCTTTACGCAAATAACAAGATGTTTATGTTTGCATTGACGTGAAAATGTCTTCAGTTGAGCAAAATTTGCTTGTATATCGTTTATTACATTATTCGTCACAAGTATTTATCGTTTATACCAAAAGAACTCGTTTCGTGGTGCTATTATTGTAACTTATCCACATAGTTTATATCAGACATGTATATAAATTATCTTGTATAGTAATAAATGTCTGTGTTTCAACAATGTCAATAATTTTGTTGCGATTTCTCACGGACAGAATCGCATCGAAGAAGCCAGAAAAGAGTTCATAATTCATTATTTATATATCTGTCTAGCTGAGGATCGAACATCAATAGAAATAATTAAAAAATCCCTATTTCGTTCAAAATTAAAGTACAAACACTTCCCTTTATTCGTTTACAAACAGTTATTCTAAACCAATCGATTCCATGCATCACATAAAAATCAGTAAACCAACTCCACAAGCCGTAAACTTAATCAGGCTAATGCACCTTTTGAATCTGGCATGATTTTAAGGCTATTACAGAAGGGAGTGGCCACGTGACCGAGCGTGGGGTGCGACCAGTGACATACGATAGCACAGTGCAAGTCACCTGGACTAATGAATCCACTCAACGCACGGGTGCACACCACTGCCAGCGAAGCGGTAGATAAGTTTTTAAACCAATTTAAAATAGACGAGAAAATGGACTAAACTAAGTAAACGGAGTAAATATTTTTTATCCAAATAAAATTTACTGATTTTGGATCCATAGTTGAAACATGGATTTGGTCCGATCTTTCGTTCCCGTATGAAACATGCATTTAACGAAATACTTATGATAGGTTAATATATTTATTTTCTTATAATACGTACTTACATTTTTATAATTATGATAGAATTTCGGCAGATTACTAATAACCAATAAAACCAGTGACATAGTACAGTGCAAGTCACCTGGACTAATGAATCCACTCAACGCACGGGTGCACACCACTGCCAGCGAAACAGTAGATAACTTTTTAAACCAATTTTATAAATAAACTGGCCTATTCGAATGGACGTAAGTAAACGGAGAAATATTTTTATCCAAGTAGGTAAATTAATTTACTATTTTTTGAAGTCGTGGTTAAAACGAAAAGTTTGCACGGATTGTTAGATATAACTATGATGGAACTTCGCACCAGATCAATTCCAATTTCCAGATTCATATTCAATTTCTTGGTAAAGCTTCCATATTCGATCTTACTAGCAACACCCTAATTAATGTAATACTCAATTATATTATTAATCAACCTATGTATTGTTTCATTTAACGTAAAGTAAACAAAATATTTAATATCTTTCAATGCCATTGCTTCAATCTTTCGTAGTGTAAGTAAAAGATGCAAGGGGATGCGATAAGTAAGCCAATCTACTTTTCCACCTCCCAAAATAAAAAAAACACGCACAGAAACGCAAACAGAGCACAAGGTCCGACAAACGGACCACTCTACGCATATAATTAAATCAATCTGTTTATGTTGACACCTTTCAAATTAAGAGGAAGCTTCACGTTGATTAAATTCGTTACTTTGTCGAAAATGGGGCTGATTACTTTCCTTTTTGTAAAATTGGTTCGTTTGCGAACTGTTAACGCTTCTCATTTTTGGTTTTGTTTTAAGTAATCTTAAGAAAGTTCTTTTCAAAGTTCTCATTGAAGTTCTTATTTTGTGATCATTTAAACCCTGACAGGAGACAAAAAATACAATAATAAGTAGCTCTCCAAGATTTTTTGATTGAACTCTCGAAGCGCAAAACAGACGCTGAAGACAGCTTTCATTAAGAATAAAGAAAAAATTATGTCAACCGCGGATTATATTCCTTCAGCAACAAATTGGACTTCGTATCGGAGATTACAAGCTATAGAATACAAAGGACTCAAAATCCAATTTTGGGAAAAAGTTCCTTAAGTTGTCTTACGGTCTTAAGTAAACAAGCATCCAAACTTCCAAGCGTCATATACGAAATTAGGAAAATTTTGGGGTAAGCTTTTATTAAAGAATCTTCAAGTTAGAAGTGCAGTTCGGAGGAAGAACGCGTATATATAGTAGTCGTATACCTGTTCGTCTATTCTAAGCGTAGGTAATGTAATTACGACCCCGAAGGGCCGCACCCAACCGAGGGTCCAAAGTTAGGAAATCAGGTCAGCTTTGTCACTCTTTGCCAGGGACAAGGAGATCTTATGACAAATACGTACCGGCGTTACATGCAAACCCTTGTCAGACGCACTACTCGGAGACAATTATCGCTACACAATCTTATTACGTGAGAATGGCTTCCGGAACCGACTTTGCCCTTTGGAGTCCTCCAACCAATTACGGGTAAATTGAAATCTTACCTGTAATATTTTACGTTTACGACAAATAAGTTAATTTGGGTGATAATTGTATATACAAACTAAGTGTATGGTGAAACATGCTACTTTATACATTTTTACAGTTATGTACACGTAAGTACTAAGTATCTAATACTTAACATAGTAACATAGTAATACTTAACATACGAAGTTTAAACGAAAACAAAAACTGTCACGGCTTATTTACTCAACAAACATAACAAAAGATATAGTAAAAAGAATATTAATAAGTAAATAGCAGATTTTGTAAAGTTGCATAAATTTTCAGCAAAACCATTTAGGTTTCCGAAGTGGACATATTAAACGAAGTGAGTTAGGAAATTGTGAAGCCTTACACTTAAAACTAGCGCTTGTTAGTTCGTCGGCTTTCACTGAACACGTTAAATTAACGAACAGCCAGTTAAACGTTCGAGACAATCGATTTTAAGAGTTGAAGTCTGCAGAATTATATTTAGAAATAGGTGTTTGGTGGTTAGTCAGTTTTGGCGCTGTATGCTAACTAGACGCTTTCTACGCTTTCTACATAGTAGTATTTTTGTCTGTGTTATGGGTGCCATGAACATACAAAGACAAATATGCAAAAACCCAGACCCAAAGCAGAAATCCAGATATCCACTGCGCGTCAGCCCGGTATGGTAACCACTCACCCACGCGTCTGAGCCATGGCTGGTCGACTATGGTACTTTTTTCAGTCAATTGAATAAGAGAAATGTTCTTTTACGGCTTTGTTTTTATGCGGACAAGATTTCTGTCTAATTTGTGCACAGTAACAATTAGATATAATATCGATGGTCACTTAATACATATTAGACAAATAAAATTGCATTCGACTTTGTATATTCTGCTACAAAAAGTCTACGGCGGTGATCAAAAATATTAACCCTTTTTTAGTAATAAGATGTAATTAAATATACTTAATTAAAATATGCTTGAAGCTATTATTCTATAAAGGATAGTTTCGGGCAATATATTAACTAACGTCATCGAAAGTGTAATGAAGCGGAGTTGCGAAATCACGAAGCTATTTCGTGAAAACTAGGGACGTTCATTAGTTCAGTGACTTGCATGTGCTGTCTAGTATATTTAGGGTAACGTGCTCTACGTTACCCTATACCATTCTAGTTAATTTCAGAGTTACCTTATTACCTAGTTTACTGTACATAGAATTAATACCATTATTTTCTTTTGCGAATATTAATAGATATTCAGTAGGTCCCTTACATTTCTATGTCAATTTCAAAAGTGATTGTTAGAAAATATAATCTTATATGGATTTCATATATTCATACAGATATGAGATATTAGAATTAAACTTCCAATCCGTTTTTCATTTTTAAATTTATTATCAGCTGCATATTTCCTTTATAAAAAACAAGAAGTTATTTGAAAACTGTTTATATGCTTCTGTATCTACATGAATAAGATCAAATTACCTACGAAATATTTGCTTAAACCTTATATTATAAATGCAAAAGCAATTAATTACTCGATTTGCAGATAAGTCTTGAAAACAATATTAATATAAAATAGTATATTTTTGCAGTTTCGTAATAAATTGGATTGAATAGCTAGAATTCCTTTCCTTTGAAATAATACTGCCAGTTCATCATACACTCTTCGTTTGAAATAAAATGTCAAAGGATATATTTTTTATTACACATACAAACGAAAAGCCTTATTCTCGTTTCATACCTCATTATCTATATATTTTTTACATCCTTTAATACATATTATAAGAATAAGTAATCCTATTTTGATGTCTTATGAAGTTTCAACAATGAATTGAGTGAAATGAGATATGTACATAATTGAGAGAAATAATGCTACAAATAGAAAGAAAAAAAGAGATGTACCTTTTTGTCGCACAATTTTTAAACTCTAAGACACATTTATGTTCTAAGCCGGTAAATAACACTTTTTCACATGAGACTTAAAATAGATAATTAATTCCATCCATCAGCTTTTTGAGGTCCACTTCTGGACCTCCCCTAAATAGCGTCACTCCAACCGGTCCTGTATCTTCTGAATCCAATATTAGTTAACTGAGATAATTAGTTAACTGATGCTTCAAATTATGTATGTGTATTAAGTATGTTACAGGCGTCTCGATTTGCATCGACTATATTCTCAGTATTTCCACTTGAAAGGCCCCACAACAGTTCGGAACAATAGTTACTGTTCACTGGTTAGTGTGATTCCAACATCGAGCTAATTTGCAACTTCGTTTACTCAGGCCATGTTTGCACAATAACTAGAAGGTTAATTCAATTATGAGTTGAGTTCGTCCATTGCCGGGGGCGTACGGAAGTGGCGTGCATCAATCATTTTCTCATCCACTTTGTGTCAACTTCATATTTTGATGGCATAGTGATTGATCGTCCTTGCCACGTTGTCATTTAACGGCAGAATTCGTTGGTTTGGATAAGAACGTAAAATTACGATTGTCATACGATCGTGATATGAAAGTTGATGCTATTTTGTGACTTTTTTATAAAATTAAAGTAGCAAACGTGTATGTAGTCCATGAACATCTGTCAAATACCTAGATTCTGTTAAGGTCCTAGCTGAGGTCGGCGTTGGTGCCGAACCACAAAAGGATCTACCACCTTCAAATACTTGGTATACATTAACATATAAATCAACGTTCATAAGTCGTAGACTTTGCTTTACGACGTAAAAATAAAAATGAACGAAGTGGTCTCCCGTCAGCGTTCCCGACGGCTAAGGCGACGACACAAAACGAAGAAATACGATTTCTTCCACGACTAGAAATATTTAAGACAGAATGGTTCGAGAATTGCGCATTGTTGGTTGTTTGTGTAAATAAATCACTGGAACTTTTATCATTTTCACGTCGTTAACAACTTCAACTAGTAACTCGTTTATAAACAATGGATGTGGCTTAACGTTTTCAAATATAATTGTTATGTTTGGGTTCATTCTCAATGACAGAGCTTTAAGTTGGGGTGACTTGTATCGCTAATTATGCAAAGGTCTTTTAGTATTCTATACTTTATTAAGAACTTACTCACTTTCCTTTTTCTTTGCTCTCTATCGGATAACGAAGAGATTACGACAGTCGCCAAACTTATTTCTGCCTTGTAGCAGAAATGTAATTTGCCTTTGAAAGATTACGATTGTTAAGCAAGTTAACGCATGTTAGATTTTTTTCATTGTTTCGAAGTAACAAACAGGCATGCATCCAGCCTGCGACTGCCGCCCATGGACATTTGTAATCAACCTTAGCCTTATCTAAGGTTGACTACAGGTGCATTGCTAGTATTGCTACCCGTGAGGACTACATTGGTACGCCTCCGATAAATGTTTCCCTTATCACACCCTTTATACCTGCCTAATAACAGCAAATTGCTGTTATTAGGCAGAAATAGGTGAGACGGCGGCCACATAGAGTTCTCCTTCGGAGTTTTAGAAGAGGATACGATGTATGATATGTAGGTCAGATTTCAGATGTATTTCCTACTTTATTTTATGTTTCTTACACTATACAGATAGAATTCTAGATCACACGCCACCGATTAATACTTCGTTGGTTGGTAAACAGAAGGCGTTCAATTTATACTATAGTTTGGTATGCAGCCAATACGACTTGTAATCTGACAAAACGGCCAATTACTACAACATGGCCGACTTAGCTCGAACAGCGCGCACGAGCGCACGCGTCTTTACCGGAAAAATGAACCTCTCATGAAATTTAATGTGGAAATGTCTTGAAACGACGCCAAACCCACGCCTGAATTATTTATGTGCCACTATTTTAATGGCGTTCCAGTTCCTTCATTACAGTAAAAGTGTTTCTTAATTTTCAATGCTTATTCAGTATTCCAATTTTCTGTCGGACATTGCACTTAAGATGAAGTACGGGCTATGACTCATTTGGACCGCACTTTGCAATTCATATTCGAGATAAATTTTATAGGAGAAGTTTGGGAAAGTGCGATTTATATTGGATGTAGAGCAACCTTTATTGGACAGAACTTTTTTGGTTGGAAAGTTTTAGCGCTTGAACGGCTTTGAGGCGAGCTGATTGGGTCGGAAAATCACGTTCAAATCTGTTCAATATTCGCTTTCATACAACAGTTGGTATAATCGTATTAAAATATCTCTTGTCGGATTCTCTGAGCTGTAGAAGTATTTTTATTATTAGCAATATTTGAATAATTTATATTTAAAATTTAATTTCCTCAGCTTAAAGTGAATTATAAACGGGTTGTGAAAAAAGTTATTGGTTTTGTACGGTTGATTATAATTATGAGCTAACTTTATTGCACGTAGAGGAGGTCAAAGGTCGGCGTAGAAAAGTATAGGAAAAATACTTTATGTACTAAGTCACTTTTCGATATTTACCGCAGGTACTTTTGGTCATGACCGCATTTTTTTTATATGATCGAAGTAGCAAACGAACAGGCAGTCCACCTGATGGTAAGTGGCAACTGCCGTCCATGGACATCTGTAATCAACCCCAGATAAGGTCAAAGTCCTACTTGAGGTTGACCACAGATACGTTGCTACCCCTAAGGATTGAGCTGGAATCCCTCAGATAAGTATATCTCCCTAACCACACCCTTCAGACCAAAACACAGCAATGCT
>DWPV01004471.1:0-13582 GCA_018251915.1 Urbanus proteus proteus
TGTACCACCAACACGCATTGGAGCAGCGTGGTGAAGTACGCTCCAAGCTTTTCCCAGTTGTGGGAGAATACCCGTGCCCAGCAGTGGGACATAAAAAGGTTTGCGACAAAAAAAATTGTTATCATTGATTCCTTTTGTTACTTATTTGTCACTAATAATTAGTCAATATTGCGTACTTTATTGTTCATTTTTAGGGTTCCATACCCATGGGTAAAAATGGAACCCTATTACTAAGCCTCCGCTGTCTGTCCGTCTGTCACAAGGCTCTATTTACATTTTAATAGAAGCGCGTTTGACCTCAATTTCATTTAATGGTAAATGATGATGCTAGGACCTACCAAAATAAATTATCATATTATCCATGGTTCAATCTAAATGTTTTAGATCAAAATACTGTGTTTTCATCAGACACATGGTAGTTACGTATAAAATACTCACGTTTTTAAGACAGTCGTCCTCAGTAGCCTGTTGCACGCAGTCCAATTTGGGACGGATATCTCTACTGAACGCGAATACTGACATCGCGCGACACTTCGCCAAAGCTACATTTGAAGTCACGCAGAGCCTGGGTAACAAATAAAGTATTTTAAAACTTATATTAACAATAAAAGATACTTTAAAAGCCGACGCTTACGACACTCATAGCCCCACAGTAGGATTTTCTCCTGTGTCGTGGGTACCATGGATGCAAAGACAAATGCACAATCCCCCAGACCCAGAACAGAAATCTAAATTCATCATTCAGTTATTTGTCTGGCCGGGTATTGAACCCGGGACCCACTGCGCGGCAGACAAGTATGGTGGTCGTTCTGTCACGAGGGTCCTCATTTTAATCTGGGTAATAAAAAAGTATTACCCAGATTAAACTGAAAAAAAAACAGCAGAAGCACCAAGTTTGCATATTCAACTTTGTGTCCATGACACTCATGACGCAAGAAAATCAAGAAGGATTATTGTGAGAGTATGGACAGTTTTATAGTCAAGATGCGATTGGAATCGTACCTTAGGCAATTCCGGTATAAGTCTCTTACTAAATCTTGGCAGTGTTAAGCGCCGCTGTATTCTTGTTTGGAGGATGTAGCAAGGAAGACATACTTATGTGAGGCATTCCAACTTATTCAAGGGTAGCAACACAGCTACCTCAGTTAGGACTGTAATTTTATCTGATTCTATTTTTACAAAGCCTTACACCGCCTTTGTTTAACCAAATGAACCAACCATTCAAAGTTACAAGACTTATTCAACCATGAAATCACGGAATGTTTCATCCCCTTTTCGCTTCGCATGATTACCTCCAATAAAGAGAGTAGGTTATCGTGTCAACAGGTGTGGATTGGGGGTAATGGACCACGCTCATTAGAGCCATATTTCGCATTCATTTCTGCCAACCAAATGAATCATTTTGTGAAGGTGAAATTGACTGATTTTCACGAATGGAAATGAATGTGCTGATTTATGTTTTGCAATTCGTTCTGTTTCGAAAATCAGTAAATATTGTTTCGATGTGTTTCGCAAAATATTCTTACAGTAAATTGGTATGCTGTTTGTGTCTGTTTGTAGAAAAACGGTTGATTTATTATTATTATAACAGTTCGAATGTTGTATAAGCCTAAAACCCTTCGTGGTTGAACTGAGGTGGCACCATCTGCTGTTAATGCCGTATATCAAAATAAGAATATTGTATTTTGTGATTCAGAACAAAAATCTCCCATGAACATAATTATATTACACAAAGTCAAACAAATATGTGTTGCTACTCCTAAGCACTATCGATGGTCCCATGGACACCTGTACCCAACTCAACATAGAGCAGGTATTCTGCATGATATCAATCACACATCCGTTGCCACTTCGATTCTCGCCTCGTATTTAAGTTACCCGGCGTCCATACTCTTTCAGGCCATTCGGCCTAATAATACATCTGAATTTCATTTAAATAAGACGTAAGAATATAAGATAAGAGACAATAATACCTGACTACTGGTTCTGGTGGTCCATGTCCTCTCTCGATGACGTCAGTGTAATTGGCCTTGCTGAGGTAGTCCACTGGCATGATGGGGATATTGTCGGCCACGTGGTGGATCTTCTCAGATAGCCCCAGGACGTTGGTGAACCAGGAAGGTTTGGTAGTTGCCCCTTTGGAAGAAGAGTATTTTATATACTTTTGAAGGAGAAATGTACTTCTTGGTATGTTTCCTTAAAAGTTATCTTTATGACCTAATGTGTATCTGATAACTATTTTGGCTAGAAATACTCATTACGCGTGGAACCATGAAGTTGATGACGCGCATGATATTTTAGCAGAGGGATAAAATATTGAAGAAAATATTGAAGTCGAGTTTCGTATTGAAAGACAGGCAAGACACAGACAGAAAAGTCAGGCAAGGATATATCAATATTATTATGTATGAGCCCTAGAGGTACTCGTACCTATTCTTATTTAGCCGTCATGACTATTAATACAATCGCGCATACTTACTGCATTTTATCATATTTTGAACCTCATTTACCTTAAATGTAATTTCGAAAACAACATTTTAACGCTATAAAATTTAACAGAAGAGCGCTTTCAATATCACGAGAATTTTATTTACGCGTGTTTCTCAGTTTATAAATTCCCCTTTAAAACATTTTCAAGTGAAGCAGAAATAGTTCCAGCTCCCGGTATTCCCGGTAATAGTTCCGGAGACTAACGTAGTAAAGTTGTTAGAGCGATTTAAATTGCAAATCTTGCTAAAGCTATTTGCTTGTACGGTGGGCGGTTTTTAACAGCGTATAAAATGTGTGGGGGAAAATTCGGGATTTAAGTTTCGTTAATCTTGTCGTGTTGTGTTACGTAAGGATTAAGGAAATAAATAATTGTGGTATGCTGCGGTTTGCGTAGATTGCAACTGTTCTACTAAGTTAAGCAACCTTGGGCGGTGATGGATGGGATGGGTTAGTGGCAAAAGTTTATGCGCACTTATGTTCTTTAGAGGGTACATTAAGTGGTCGGTCTTGGTGGTTATTATTGGACAGTCGTTGAGCTTCGCCGTAGGCCTTATGGGCAGTTTGAAAACGTTCGGCATGGTTTGGCGACTAACCCGTAGCAACTTTACTAAAACGCATTGTAGCAACATGACGGAGTACGATCCAAGCCATTCCTAGTTGTGGGAAGAGCCCCGTGTCCAACAGTGGGATATAACAAGAGATGCAGCATGTGTGTTTTTGTTTGCCAGGCGGATTTATCCATATTAAAATGACATCATCCACTTAATAGAAACTCATAGCTAGAAATAATATAATAAATAGCGCTTGATACAGTTCGCATTATACATATGTGTATGAAAAAAGTTGATTTGAAGCCCAATTTGGTATAATGAAGAAAAATGTGAAAAGAAAACATGCACGTCATACTCAGTTACGTTGTAAATCATTCTGCCTGAACCCTTTTATATAGGCACAGAAGAGACCTTTCCTTTCTATAGTTAAAAAAATAAAATTGAAGTGTCTGTTTGTGATTACAAAACAACATTTTTTACTTAATACATGTGAAAATATACACGATAACTATAAAACATGCATTTTTTTGTTTATCTGTTTGTCTCTCTGTTTGGCCGAGGTAATCTTCTAAACGGCTGGACGAATTTTGACTTTCACTGAAAGGTCAGCTACCTTTCAGTCTAAGGCGTAACATAGGCTACTCTAATGAGTACCGCGAGGATCAGCCAGTTAGAAATAAAAATACAATGGTTTTACGATCAGCCTTAAGATAATGTATCTATAGTAAAGGGCAAACTTACTATAGATACATTTTCTTAAGAGGATGTTTAAGTTAGGTATACAAATTTAACATCCGTCAGCCCTTAAAGGTCCTCTGTAGGTCCAGCGTAGGCCTTTCTGGTATACGTGTTAGTGACCTTAGTGGCTGTTAATGTTATACAGGAAGACGCTACCGATCCTGGCTTTTGTCCCTTAGCCGTCTTCTACGAAATCTCCGGGTTTTCTATTCAAGACCGACACCACACGGCTTTAAGCTTTAATATCAGGTATATAAAACTGCCTTATTAGCACATTTCACGGCAAGTGACCTTATTTTAAAGGGAGAATTGCGAAGCGTTTTATGTTGCGTTTTACGATGTTCGCTACTAGACCTTTAAAGTCATCTTTACTTTAGGTACGTTTGAGAATGAACAGGCTTGTTTTATACCCTTATGTTATGCCCCGATGTTATATTGGATCATGAAAGTGTAAAACATTTAGGGTTATAACGTTTTTTTATAATATGGAAGTACCAAGCGTGCATCTGATGGTAATTGGTCGCTGCCATAGATATCTGTGATCAACCTCAGATATAATTAGAATTCTATTTATATTCAGTCACAGATACGTTGCTACTCCTAAAGACTAAATTATAACGTCTCGAATAAGTCTCTCTTACCACACGCTTCAGACCAGAACATGAGAACACAGCAGCACTGAACACTGCTGTTATAAGGCAGAAATAGGTGAGGCGATGGTGTAGCCGGAGTCAAATAATAAAGAGTTCTATCGTCTTTTAAAAATATATGGATATTTAAAAATACATTCAATGCTTCCTTATCTAATAAATACAAACTGGCAGATCAACAAATTTGTAACAAACTGAATCGAACTGTAACATTTTTGCAGTCACTTACCATAGTCAGCAAGTTGCTTGATCTTCTCCCTCAAGGGCGTTAGTTTGGCCAACACATCGTTATGTCCCAACAAGCCCTGCCAAGGTCTCGCCGCCCAACTGCAAGGTTTGTCCCTTATCGCCTTCTTGCTACCATCCACACAGAGGTAGGCGAACTCATCTGGGTTTTCTGTCGAGGGACTCGCTGGAATTGTGCCGACTGGGAGCTGCAAAAGTGCAGAAAAGGCTAGAAATCTTCGGACTTTAATGAAGACTGTAATCCAAAGTGATGGTTATTCGTAAATTTCACTCTCTTAAACTCATGGGACAGAGCGATCAATATGCCAGTCAGTCATGCCATTTAGAGGATTATGATTTAATCCAGGTGGATGTATAAAAGCTGTTATTAGACTATAGATCGGGCTGATTCGAATGTCTGTTCTGTATATATCCACTGAGAGATTAATGTAAAAAAATCCGCCATTTTTGGCAACTTTTTGAAACACTCAACGTGATTTACCTAGTTTACGACAAAGAGCACAATTTCTTAAACTTTATAAAAATTAAATTTTATCGAACTTCTACTCGTAAATAGACATGATTATCGCAGAAATGGTTCCAATTCAATCTTTTTTCCCTGTAAGTCCTCTCCGTCTTTTATGAGTCCTTGAATTATCGATGTCATCAATTTGTCTGACTCGCAAAATTGCTAACGTTATTACTACATTTGCTATGGAGTTATCTCATTAGAAGTCTTATAAGCGCACTATCTTAAGAAGAATATTTACTATAGAGCTATTTCATTAGATGTCTTCTATTGCCCAACTCTTGTAAGAAGAACAATCACATATTTGCTATAGAACATTTGGCAAGAAGAACTATTTCTAACTAATCTAAGAACTTACCCCAAAGAACTTCCTCACATAGATGACCTTAGTGAAGGCCACCTCTCCTCCATTATGAGCCAGGCAACGTAAGGCACCTTCGTATCCACTGAAGTTATCAGGGTAGTCACATTTGTCCGGGTGTTCACAGAGTGCACACAGCTGTTTGTATTGAGCCTCTGTGAAATTGTTACTCGTAATGCAAATGACAACAGCCGGCTGATTCAATTTAGCCTTGTTCAATTCCCGACGCGAGATTTGGCTTTTTATATCAAAATAACGGAAAATCTGAATGGAATTTATTATTTTCGTGTTATGTTAGATCTCAACGCATAATCAATCCCAACACTAGGTCTGTAACTAAGCACACAACAGGCAAATCAAAGGTACAATGTAAAACGCTTCGAAATGTTATCAGAGTACAGTTTAAACAATGCAATATGGTGGAGATAAGTGAAGAAGATGCCGCAATAAAATTATGAAAAATTGTATCATCTTTAAAATTTTAAAGGTATCTCTAAAGAAATTTACAGCTACATATTTTAAGATGGGAGATGGGTCGTATTTATGAATTTAGGTCGCCCGGAGGTCACATATACCTGTACATCCCATATTAACATTAGAATACCTTTATATCGCAACATATAGCTATGATTTGATTTCCGGTTTCCGGTAGGCAATGTCACTATAATACAGAAATAGATATGACTCTGGTACTCGGTACAAACAGAGATTTCCTTCCACTTACAAAGTAAACATGAAAAATGTGCTAACATGATATACCAAAAGAGGTCATCGTTAAGTAAGCAGGCTTAGCGATTATTCGGCCTGGCCTCATTTTTCTCATAAATAATTTAGCTTAATCTCACGCGGCAACACAAGAATCCCCAGAATCTAGCTCGCAATTTTATTATTGCGTCCTTTATTTATTTGCGTCCTCACAGCCGTGTACACAGACACCTATAGTGTGCGTAACCTAATTGAATAAACATTTTCTCTTTTCGTTTTGCCGGCCTTATTGCGTTAATACTATTGACATTACCTAAACGTTGTTTGGGATTCTTGGAAATTTCTGCTAGCACGTATCCTTTACCAATATTTTCTTCGCTTGTTTTATTTTTTTTGGAAACTCTTCCAAAAGTGAAGGATTCGACTTCTAAAAATACTGTTCCATATAACGGTAATATTATTTTTGCGTTCTTTTCGTTGGTGTCTACATAAGTACTTAGGCGTTGTGTACTCAACCTAATTGAATAAACATTCTCTCTTTTCGTTTTTTCCTTCTTATTGCTCCTAATAGTATTGACACTGCCGAAGGGCTGTCTGTACTACTTGAAAACGTATGTTGACACTTTCATTGTTATTTTTGGTATTATAGGTAACGTTAATAAATGTCACAAATTTTTATTACCTATTTTTGTTTTTAGAAATCATAACAGTTATAGAATCTTGCTTGTTTTAATGTGAGATTTTTTTTTAAGTAAGCCTATTTTTTCTTGTAATTCAAAGTCTTGATCTAGTAACGAGTAATTATATGTACTATTATGTAGATTTTTTTTCGTAATAGGTGAATAAGACATTATAACCTCAATAACTGACCTAACTCGACAAAGACGATACAATTGACGACCTTGGTAACATAACTTGCGATATAACTTTAAAATGTTTTTATTTAAGAAACCATTTCCACTTAGAATTCCATTAAAAATACCGTTCCATATAACAGCGCAGTACTTTTCAGTTTCATTTACTTTTGAAACTACTCACTTGAGTGCAGCACTAGACCCGGTTGGAATGTAAGTGCTTCAAACTTGAACTTCCATTGCAACTCATATAAAGCTTTGTATGAAATTCTCTTTTACTCAAACTTTTTAAATTGAACTACGAATTTTATAGTTCTTAGAAACAGTTGTTATGCAACATATTTTTAGAAGAATTCCAAGAAAATAATTTCAAAAATATTTACTTTCCGTACCACGAAACGACTTGTAAATACAAAGCTATGTGAGAACATAGTAAAGAAAGATGGTGGAAATTTACGGCTTGAGTGTCATCACCTAATTCTGTTTTGCGGCAGTAGTTTATGCATTAGCGCGTTCTGGTTTACAGGGAAGTAGGTAAAAAGACTAAAATTCATACAATATGAAGCATTCCTACTTATTACCTAACTTTAGGACTCCATCCATGACTAAGCACATACTTATGTTGGTTTTGGCGGAATGATTTTTACACTATAGAAAGTAATGATTAGTTAATATCTGATAAGTAACAATTTAAAAAGTAACTAACTCCATGCAGCATTGGTCTTTGGATCAGGTGACCATTGTCCTACGATGCAGGATTGCTTGAAGAATGTCGAGAGAGCTCGCAGTTCATTTTCCTTGGGTGAAATAGTACGGTCCGTCATCTTGGGGAATATCTCACGCTTCATCATCATTGTTAGAGGAATCTGTAAGAAATATTAGTACTATTAAAGAAATATTGTCATTATTACGTTCATGAGATAACATGTTTCAATGTAAAACCTATTGCAGAATTAAATAATTAAATTATACGTGCTTTTTTGCTCACAAACAGTCGAAAAAAAGTTTAATCAACAAGAAAACAACATATAAACACATTTTTCAAATAATTATTGTTCACCGTCGTAATCATCGTTTTGCACTCAATTTCCTGTTCACAAAATTTGACCCAAATATTCTTCCCGTAAATATGAATATATATCAAGTATTATGAAGAGCCATCTAAAAGCACTTTCACACCCACGGGTCATATATTCTGATACGACATGCTTTCTCAATGACAATATAATTTTACGGTATATCCTTTTAATATATGAATGAGTTCTCGGTAGGTCATATACTACTTTTGTATATGAGTAGACACGTTATGGCCTGATTCTTTGTTAAATTAACGTTAACATAACTTAGGTTTTTTTACCGTTCTGTTGTAAACCGGTATTTATGTCATATCGTGACAGCATTTAGGATTTGGTTTTTATTTGATTATATTAAAATCACAGTAAGTAATCACGCCCATTTTATTTGTTGTATACTGAGAAGCTCCCACAAAGCAATACAATTAAACATAAATATCAGTCGGGTCGAATCCCTTCCAAAACATTCTTGACCTAAATACTCGCTTCACAAGATAAGTTATGCCATTTTCATTTCAATTGGAGTCCTTCATTTCTCACTTGGTTTACGATTTTGACCCAAAAATTGTCTCCGTTGAAAGTCCTTATAACGCTTTCAAACTCTCGAATCACATCAAAATAATTGACGTACTTTGTTTTAACGATATTCAATTTATTTCTTCGAATCTTTTCCTTTATCATTGTTGAAATATTTTTCTTCTTTATTTTCCTTGTTCTATCGACCTACATAAAGTTGTGTATAAAGATGATTATTTCACTTTCTACTTAGAAATGCCTTCTTAATAGAGTTTTCATGTTCTTACTAAAGAGGAACATGTTTATTTGTCCCTACTGTATAATCGTGACGTAAGGAAACACAGTGGAATTTAAATTATAACATGAAATATGAACATTATACAGGAGGAAAGATATAAAAGGATTGTTCATATTAAAGATCAATGATATTTTATGATACTGTGTCCAATATACGTACTATTATGCGAAGTCTGAACTCAGAAGACTAACATATACTTTGTGTGTCGTGTTATGTTAGATCTAAATGTAACTCACAGTAAAACATACAATAGTATTATATTTAGTTTCCTCAGAATTGTAAGAAACCATTAAGTAATCTATCATCTTTTGTATAAACATTTCGCGTATAGTCCTTAAAACCCTCCGCAAAAAATAGTACGAGGGTGGAAAACTTAGTTATTATCAGTTTTCTCACATCGTTTCGCCCTATTTTATTCCTGTTACAGTCCGTCTTTTTCTCTCTCTTTACGAACTTGACCTAAATATGCTTCTTGCAAATATTGTTCCTGCTCTGAATTCAGAAGGGCCCTTAGCAGTGCGTTCACGTCTCGCCCCATATCAAAACTTGACGGACTTTCTTGATAACAGGGATATAATTTCCTGTGATCTCGTTTGACGCTTTTTATATTGTTGAGTGTATTTATAATGACTTTTTGACTGAAATATTCGGAAAGGAAATCTTTTTTAAATAAATCGAAACTATACCTACTGTTAGATAATTAAGTAAGATATATTGGGCTCTTTTAAGATTAGAATTGTTACTAAATGGTTAATAATATAAGTTCTATGTCTATGTATATTTGATCTTAGTTTTATTTTGGAAGAAAACAAATAATATAATTATTTAAGAACTTTAAGGTAACAAATGAATAAAAAATAAAATAAATTCAATGATGATGATGTAATGATCAAATTATTAATGTAATGTTAACGATGAATAAATAAATATTTGAGTGTATATTGTAACATTGTCATGTGACATCCTAGTGTCATTTACTTTGTGGCTACGTAGTATGAAAAAGGGTACCTAAGTGTTTAGTAAAGGTAAACCTTTTGAATATTCGGCCTTTTCATTTAACAAAATTAATTAAAACTTTAGTAGAGGACAGTACCTATAGCAAGGGAGAAACGCTATGGAGGCGTATCTTATTTTCTAAAACTTTTCTTATTACGGGTATCTGCAAATTAAAGGTCTATGCGGGTACGTTATTTTAGTTTGTTCTGAGTTTGTCGGTTTCGAAAAAGTTTTGTAAATAGCAAACTGATTTAATACTAGCCGATCCCCATGGTTTCCTCGCGTTAAATAAATAAGGCATAAATATTTAATCATAAGTTATAGCGCTTCCCGCGACAGCGCGCGCGCGTGCTTGTGTAATGCGCACTGTTGGGTTTTCGAAAATAAAGTTAGCCTATGTTGCGCCTTAGACCTTCAGCTATTTTCCAGTGAAAGTCCCGTTAAAATCGGTCCAGCCGTTTAGAAGAATAGAATAGTTTAGAATAGTTTAGTCTTCAGCCAAATAGGCAGACAAAAATATCGCTTTTTTGTTATAGGTATCGCATGTTAACTTTCATATCCATTGAATTTTTTTATTTTATTTTTAAATCACAAACAAACACTTCAATTTTATTTATTTGTATAGATCAAGTCACCAACAGACTACATCATAATAATCGTATATTTAAATACGTGACGCATACACCTTAAGTAATTACTGAAAGAAAAGTATTTTTGAAAATTCGTCCCTTATTGAGGGTACCCATATTGCCGCTAAACTAAACAGAGAATGGAATCGTCTATTTTAATATTTATGGAAGTTTTTCACAATGCAAGGACATCTATAAAAAACATCTTGTGGTGCATGTCATGTTCAGTGAGCAATATCGTGTATTGAATTACAAACATCCGTACAGTCAAGTCTGTTTTACTCGATTCATTGCACATACATCCGTAACCGATATTTATACAAATATTTAAACATGAACGAAGTGTCTGTGATTGATTCTTTTAAGAAAATATATCTCTTGTTAGTTGTATTATAGGACCGAATAAACGATTTCTCTTTCTTATTTTGCTTTTAATTAAATTATTTCTTTTTAGGTTTTTATTGTGTCTTTATTAATAGCCGATAATAGTAGTATGACCTTAGGATCAAGTGCTCGAAATGCAAGAACAGTCATTAATTCCATTATTTATGATCACACAACATCAATAGCTATGTGAATAGCTACCACACAAAAAAAGTTAGTTGATATAAAAAGAGATATAAATCGGATAAGTCTGTCTTCCTGACCACACCCTCCAAGCCAGAACACAGCAGTGCTTTGTTAAGCACTGCTGTGTTCTGGCTTCTGTTCAGCCATTAGACAGAAATAGGTGTGGCGGTGGTGCCGCCGGAGTCGAACTACATGGAGTTCTACCACCTTTCGAACAGTGTATTTATACTTAGATATCTTTAGTATACTTGTACTCGTCTGCATAGTTTCTATAATAAACGTTCAGTGCCATTTACCGTAAATGCCAGTGCGATCAGAAAATATCTTTTCTATTATTAAATGCCACATTAATGGTTCGATTTTCTATTAAAGATTCCAATAAAAGCTACAAAGGCGATGCTTATTGTAACTTGTGTTATATTGAAAAAACTAGAATTGGAAGCATTGGAAGCGTTAAATTAAAAGTAATTAAATGATAATGTTTATGATTTAGATGCTGAATCAGCTCTTAGTCAACGCTTACAATAACTAAATATACAAAAACATATTCATGTGGAGTAAGGTTATAGTTGAAGTCTATTAGACCTAAATACATTCACGACTACACGTGTAGGTTGTAGGTACATACAAATACGCATGTATAGCCAAATCACTTTAGAGACGTTTTTGCATTTGTAGAAGTATAATACGTACAGTGAGTAAAACCGAAATAAACCGGATGCGCTAACTACTAGAGTTTTTAGTATATTAATATTTTACTTCATAGATTTTAATTAGTATAACATTTATTAGATACAATATTAGAACGAATTATCATCAACATTAACGATTTATTTGATCAAAGCTAAAAGGAAAATATCTACGAAATGTCTGCAGTTGGAGAAGTTCATGGTAATAATTTACGTTGTGTTATAAGTAGGTACATAGATACCTAACTATTGAAAAAAAATATCGGCTAACGGTGAGTACACCGTTAGCAGATAATAAACTAGTAGTAGTGACTACAAATGCAAAAAATCTCTAAAGTGATTTGACTATACATCTACATGTTCATTTAATAGAGTAGGTAAATACAAGTTTGCACTTATAGCAATGTTTACGTTAGATTAATTGTTTATATCATGTTTGTCTACGGATCGATGTTTAATGTGCGAACACGTTCGAAATTGATTTGTTTCATAATCCCAACTCCCTGCGTGTTAATATTTATGAACCATTACCGAAACTCCTGTCGGAAAATCTCGAGGTATTCGTAAAATTTCCGCGCCAAAACACGACGTAATGACACTCAGTTGAGATTTTTTTCTGCTAAAGAAATTCCATTTTATGCGGAGACTCGTCCGAGAACATTGCTCTATACGCCTTCAGTACTCTTAAATTTAATTTTGTTTGTAGCGACATTTCTTACGTTCTCTTTTATTAAATTGGTTGGTACATACATTTATCAGAGACACTTATAAAAGAGAGTAGACGCGTAACATTATAAAGGCAATGAAATGTCTAGTTGACTTTTATGAAGAATACACAGGACAATAAATATGCCTACTGAATCTAGATACTTGTAGTTAAATTCAAATATTATAAAAGGTACCTACTTTTAAAATTGTAAAGTTACTATAAATTAGGGGAGGCCTATGTTTAGTAGTGGACAATTACAGGCTTTTAGATAGATAGATATCTAAATAATGATATGTGTGCAGGTATTCGTTAAGTTAAAGTTAAATCATGGTCTGTAACATTCTCAAGTAATTTATTTTAGGTATATATTCTCATCGTAAACACAAAAACAACATAGATTAATATAAATTGCGTTCCTTTTCGGTACCATAAGTATTTATATTCAGCACAATAAATGATTTTGCTGAACTAAGTAGGTAATGTAAAAGACGAGAAATATTCGACTTTCGGTTCAAGAAACACAAGAATCTAATTTAATGAATGCCAGATTCGAATAGTTGATTTGGAATAGAATTTGGGTATTGTAAATGTAATTGAAATTTCATTAATTCAAATACCTTGTAGCCGACGTTTCTGTTGACCCCAGTGTGACAGGACTTCAGACCTTTGAGCTGGTCTAGATTGTTGACAGGTAGATCTTTGTGGACTACTATGACTGCTTCGTATCGGAATTCCGCTGAAAAAGAAATATTTATGTACTTTGACTTAATCTTGACCTACCTATTTTTTTTAGTTTTATTTTTATAAGTGTGTGAAAGATATCGATTAACATTAAAATTTCTTTGCGTAATATTATAAAATTATCTATTACTAGTATTAACCCGCAGCTTCGCCCGCGCTCATTCATACAATGAGGCCTTTAGTATAAAAGTAGGTACATTGTAGGTATAAAAGTTACTTTTCTATCCCGCGGAAGTAGTATCACTTTTCGGGATAAAA
>DWPV01004472.1:0-13581 GCA_018251915.1 Urbanus proteus proteus
CTGGCCAGGAATCCAACCCGGGACCCACTGTGCATCAGACTGATAAGATGACTGCTCTGCTACGCGGGTCGTCAAAATATATAAAATATATAAATATAATCACCACTCTATTTCCACCAAGTTATGAACAAAAATGGTTAGTCCTGTAATATGGTACTGCCTCTCAGCAGTTTTGTTTATTAAAAACAATGCCAGTTATATCGAATACATGTTTCCAAAAACCCTTGAGCATACCACTGTATGCTGCTATTTCTACATCCTTTATAATCGTAATAATGGAGCACTCTCCAGCATTACTATTATAAAGGCTGTAGAAAGACGCTGAGCGACAGACCTTTGCTGCGGTTTTGTTAACTCGTCGGTAAATCTTGCTTGTGGATCACCACAAAACTTGGGTTTGCTAGTCGACGAGTCTGGCTCGTAGCTCGTAGTAGACAGGGAACAAAACAGCGGTCATTTTTAAAACGATCTATGCATAGTCCTTCGACCAGCGGCTTAATTCTTTGACAAGCTCTGAGGATATTCACACTCTGTAATGACATATATAAAAGGTGACGGTTATCGATTAACTAATTCTAATCGTTGTTTATTACAGGAAGATCATCTGGCGGTGTGGCACCGGACGGCGGCGGACACGGCGGCGGCGGCGCGCGTCCGCGACGCCATGAGGCGCATCCTGCAGCTGCCCGCCTCCGTGCCCATCGAGTACAAGGTGCACGGAGACTGCCTTCGCGCCACCACCTCGCGGCACAACGACCAGGACGCCAACGACCGCGATCACCACCACCGCGACCATCGCGACACCCGTGACCACCGCGACAGTCGTGACCACCGCGACAGCCGCGAACACCGTGACAGCCGCGAGAATCGTGACAGCCGCGAGAACCGCGACAGCCGTGAGAATCGTGACAGCCGCGAGAATCGTGACAGCCGCGAGAACCGTGACAGCCGCGAGAACCGTGACAGTCGCGATCACCGCGATCGTGACGGTCGCGACACCCGTGACAGTCGTGACAGCCGCGAGAATCGCGAGAGCCGTGATAGTCGCACGTAGCGACACGCCCCGATCCACTGAGCTGTTCGATCCTCACTCTCTTTTACTTTGAACTGTCAGTTTTAACTCTCAATGTGTCAAGGAGCTGTGAACAAATATTTTGTGAACAGTTTTAAGACTATACCTACCTATTTTAGTTTGGATGATATATTTAAGAAATTTCCTATATATTTATCGAAAATGAGATACAAAATTCTATAAAACTTGTGTAAAGTAAATCGTTTATTATAATAGTTGTGTTTGCTTGCCAGCTCCTTGTGCAAATAGTGCAATAGTCATGACAGTGTACCTTCAACTTACCTGCTCATAAAGTTAACACATTTCACATCTTTCAATTCTATAATTAAACAACGGATCATAGTATTATTTGAAATGTAAGCAGTATTTATAAGTTAAGCAATTAGATCAAACATCTCAACCTTTGTAAACATTATGTAGATATCACATATTGACAACTTGCATTAAAATCAGTGTGCTCTCGTTACATCTTTCAATTTCTTACATATTTTGCCAAACAAAACAGATTGTATGTGTAGTATAAATATATTGTGTGTACTTATTGTGTCAGTTTAATGAAATTTTAATATAAGCAGCTATTATAAGCCATTCCGTGCAAACAATAGTTTTAAACGATTTTGAAGACTAAGAATGTCGCATTGTATTTAGTAGAATCGATGTTTTTAAAGACTTTTATGGCAACATTTCTATAGGCTTCACAGAATTTTAACTTTTTGAAATTATCTCGTTGTCGTATTAGATGAATTATTGTCTTTTGAAATCTGACACATACAGTGTAATAGTTGTAACTGGAAGAGCTTGATAATGTATTGATAAATGATTTAGTAAAAAAATAAATGACGTTCCTTTTTACGTCGAAAGGATAAAGCATTTAAAGCACAAAAAACAATTTGAGTGTAATGAACTTTTTAAGTGTAAGTCTTCCGTGTCAGAACTTGACTAGCATTGTACGTAAAATGGAACGTTACATTGCCTACTTCTTAATAAAAGTGGATGTTTTAACTGTTTTGAGACGAATTGTTAACTGTTGGGTAATTGAGTGAGATCGAACAGTGGCCAGTTCAACACCAGCGTACGTATCTCACAATGACAGCGTCCGATGTGTACATATAGTGTTCAAAAACCTAAGATCGATTAGCATGCGGGAACATTGTGAGATCCGATATGTTGCCATAACTCCCGCTGTTATCACCTTGTACAGTGAAAAGAACTGCATTACTGAGAAATAAAGTATCAGACTTTTCATACTTTCTACTTGTGTTTTCTTTGTGTGCTCCCACTTTAACTTTGTGATTTTTTAAAAACATAATTATTACACTCGTGACATAGACAAATTGTTTCAATATTATTTCATGAAGTGTTATTATTATTATAAATATAAAGACAGTGGCGGCACGAGACCAAAAATTTGCTTGGGCAAGATATATTTTGCGACAGTTGGCCCATAAGCCGCCAGAATTGACGGCGAACAAAAAGGTTGCTCCCACTACGATTTAGCATAAACTTCCGAGGTTCGAGGCTAACCTGACCATAAGGCCGTGGATGGTCGCCTATGTTTGAGCAGTTAAATTTAACAATTATGTTTGACTTAGCTTAAAATATGAAAATTAAGAATCATAATTCAAATAGTAAGTTCTGTTTACCTTACCTGTTTTTGTGTTATTGTCGCCTGCTCGTCATATCTATATATTTTAGGTATGACCTAAATAGATAACTTCTCTAATAAAAAAAATTGTTTACTCAACATTCTTGATAATCCTTGCCAAAATTAATCTGATCAAATAACACCAATAAAAGCACGAAATTGTCTAGAAAATATATTTTAGTACATCAAATTTCAACAGACATTTATGTTTGTTAATTAAAAATAAATGATAATCATCGTTGACACTCGTTATTCTACGCGAATAATCTCCACAGAACGTCTAGTGTCTATAATCTAGAGAATCTAAAACTCGCTAACTTATTTTACAATTATATATTACAATAGGACATCGAACATGGCCGAATTGCCTTATAAAGCGTAAGATACATACACAACAATTAATAAATTTAATAATATATATTTAGTAATATATAAACATATTTGTGAATATGGCAACAATTTAACAAGTTTTAAAGCACAACATTGTATAAAAATTCAATATCCTTAAGTATTGCTTATTATAGCTGTGATTGATTGTACTTGCTATGCAAAACATTCAGACCATAGGAAGAGCATAATATAATGTACATTTTAAAATAGAGTTGCCACCGTTCCAAAATATTCTAGATTTGTAAAGCATTTAAAGCCAGGCGCAGCACAAATTTACAGTCCTGCAACTTCAAAAACTAACTTTCGATAAAATTATAATAATATAGATAAAGTTATAATTGATACTCTGTTTATTTTTAAATTACGCCTTCTAAGCGGCAAATTATACAACACTTCAAATAACATGTCCAAATCAACAATTTCTCTAACATAACTAAAGTATTATACTATATTTTATTGAGAAACCTTGTATTAAATTGTGCTACTAGAAAAAGTTAACAAGAATATGTAAGGTATTTTCGGCCATGTTCACTCCCAAACTAACGTACAGAGTTACAGACGAAAGGACCTATAACTTACACTATATATTTACATTTGGCAACTTCACTTAGTCTATGAGTGGTGATATGCGCGCGGCATAGGGCCCGTCAATGGTTCCCTTGATATTCATATTACAACATATGCTTATTAAATCATGATATTTCCATTTGATACATCTTAGTTCGTCCAAGATTGTAATCTACAAGTGCTTTAACAGATTTTTAATCTATAATATTTAAAAGCTAGCCTCTGTCGTTAAATTATACAATAGAATCTCATAAAAGGCCAATTGATTTCAATGCTCTGAGTTGTCGACTTGAGAAAAATAAGACCAATTGACAAACTTTATAATATGGAACCATTTCTGTGCTTCTATAGACGACTGTGACGATGATGGAATAATAAAATACATTGAATCACCAGAAGTGACATATCTATTTATAATAATTTATCAAAAAAAAAAATAGTTTGTGCATGTAAAAAAAAATTGAATTAAGAACAAAAAAATACTGCATTTATTTTTTAAATTGATTTGCATTTTTTTAATAACAAGACCAGATGTAATGTCTGATAGCTATTAGCAGCCCTGGTAACTCTTGCGCTTAACATAAGTGAATAATTACATGGTGTCTTTTAATTGCAGCGCAATCATACAATCAAGTCAACTGCACAGTCGTGTCCCTCTTTAAATAAAAAAAAAATGTATAGTACCAATTTTGCTTTTATTTATAATCTGTGGTTTAATGGATCCGTTCTAAAAGTTTTACCTGTATCTATTTGCACTGGCCTTTTCGGATACGACCTTTGCCATTTACGTAGTCGGTTCAAAACTAGAAATACGTAGAGGTCAGCTGAGCTTAGCCTAAAGATAGGGAAAGCTTACGTATCGACGAAGTTATTAATAATCTACCTACATTTCGACAAGATAGATTGCTACTGAAATTTTAATTTAGCATCGACATTTACCTTAGAAAAATTTAACACTAAGTTCATTGCTTCGTTTCCAATAAGCACTTAAAGCAACAGCAGGCCGAACCAAGTAAATCAAGTAAAGCCAATAAATATAATAAAAAGTCATTAAAGCATAAACCAGCGTCCACATTGGTGTTCACCTAGCACGATTTACACTGTTTTTTATCGTGCGGTGAACTACAAAATTATATATGGATCGCGTAATCCCTTTAACCATAGACTGGCGCCAACGCTTCGCCATTAAATAGTGTATGAAAACATTTGTACGTTCAGTTTTTTTGTACTTAGACAGTCAATTTGATCTGTATTTTTATAAATTTTCAAACATAGTTTCTAAAAAAATATTAATCATTTGAAAGCATATAAATAACGCATAAATACAAAGTCAATAATAAAAAGCAGTATGGACTCTATTGGCGCCAATATTTGGTTGTAAGGTGACAGAAGCAGTCTTGTTAACAACGGGGTTCTTAATGTTTAGGCAAGATATGTTTTTGAGATATTATAGCGTCCAGTCTCTCCGATTGGATGGATAATATTTTGTCGGATGTTACGGAGAACCCCATAAACGCATTATAACTATAAACTAATATTAAATATAAATATTTCAAAGCTCGCATACACCTACTAATGCAAATCATACACATACATTGATAGGAAATTTCATTATATCGTGCGCATTATGCTTTATTTGAATTAACACTGTACATTGACTACCTAAGTGTGCGTTTAAAAAAATAATTTAATTTATTTAATTTACAAAACACTTATTATTTGTATGTTTGCATATCATAGAAAATAGGGGTCATTGAAAACAAGTGTATAGGCAGGATGTTTTACACTTTAAAAAATACCACAAAAGTTATTTCACAAATAAAAAAATGCACCATTCATGCATATATTTAATGAAGTGATTTGTACAAAATTTGCGAGGTTTTGATTACCACAATCTCATGTTGTAGCAGAAACAATAATATCTTATGAGTTGTATTGTTCACGCAAGCTGTTAACTCATAACCATTAATTATAAACCATTGATAATTAACCATGTCGCATTAGATGGGCACCAGTCTCTTCCGAAACCTAATGCGCAAATATTAACGTTTATTTGTGCAAAAGAGGGTGTATCGAAATTAAATATGTATTCTAATAATATAACTTGTTTTGTAACTAATCACGTTCAACGTTCTGCATAATTTATCATAATCTTTTATTTTGTTGAAGGTAATGACTTTATAGACGTTTCCTAAAACACGAGTTTCGTATTATTTATTATATTATATACATATTATTAAACATTTATGTAACGGTAATCAATAGGTGTATATGAGCTTTATAATAAAAAGCTAAATTAGTTGCCAAAAATATACGTTATTCAAGTTAGTGTAAAAATAGTTTTATAAAAAGTTACAAAATGTAACAAATAAAAAATTTCGAATACAAATAATACCTACTGGTATTTTACAAAAATGGACTAATCGATTTCAAACTTTAACTTAAAATGTTAACATCTAAAACATAAAATTATCTAGATTATCATGTAAATGTAAACAAATTAGACGAATTTAAATATGATAAAATTATGCCGCCAAATGTTGATGAATAATAAAATACACAATTGCAAAGTAAATAGATAATCCAATTGTATTTAGATAACAATTTATTATTCGTGTAATTTATTCTGATTAATTCTTATTTATATTCTCGAAGAGTCCCAGCGCTAAGCCGGGACAATACGCTACGAGGAATAGTTCCCCTTTGTACTCGTAGTCCACTAAACACTACCGAAGAAGTCAGGCCGAGGCGGCCCGTTCACTAAACATCCAAACATTTTTTACATCATTTACTTGAAAGCAAAAATTTCAAAAATCCAAAATAGACAAGCTTTCACAATACTCTTCACTTTTGAAACCGTATCAATATCAATAGTAATTACTATATTTTAGGTGCAAAGTCAAATTTCCACAAAATTGTGGCAAGTTGAATTTTTACTTTCAATCATTTAATAATGGGACCTCCCCTATCTCTACACACCTTGTCGTCAAACCTTTACCAAAAAGAATAAATTAGATGTATTTAACATCTAACCTGATAGGAAGGAAGATAGGCGGATAATCGTTAAATGAAGTCAATTTTTTCTTCTTAGTTAGGCATACACCTTGAGCATTAGTTTTAATGTGACAAAAGACTAGTTACATGCAAAAACCTAAACGTGAATAACAATTTAAATTAGAATTTTTAAAGCAATTATAAATAAAAAACCTAAAGAGTACAAATTTAGTGTAAAAAATTGTATTATCTGTACCATGGCACAATAATGTCATATCAAAATAAATGCTACTTTCTCAAGGACTTTTAGGTGACTGTTGCGTTTTGCAATTACAACATAATATAAAACTAACACCACAACAGGTGTTGGAACATCTGATACATTGTACGTGTAATTGTTTAAAACCACATCAAAAAAATTACTGCAACCTTTGTATCACTTGAACTTTCTCGCACAGATGTGGATGGATCGTTAATAAAAATATGTTAAGGGATATCTGCATCAGTCTGTCACTGTCTTTAGTCATAATAGCTACCAATGTTTCAAATAAACCATACAAAAAATTTGTACGCAACCAGATATCTATTTTCTTCAGAATAGGATAGTCACTCAACCAAATGAGATGTAGAGTCAATCACCAGATCTTGATGAAGGAGCGACTAAACAGAGGTAAAGTTGCTCTCCAAGAACTCAATTGACAAAAGGACTTAGGATTCGGTTCCACCAGTTCAATTCGGTCACCAAGAATGAATGAACAACTGAGTCACTCTCCAATACTTTATAACTTATAAATTATAAGCTATAGATTCGGTCACATAAAATTAATGAGCAACAGAATCGTTCCTCAGTCAGAATGAGTAACAAAATCGCTTACCTGTACTCAAAGAGCAACTGAGTCGATCATACGGTCTCAAGGAGCAACCAACACAATCACCAGACCATTTTATTATGTAACAATCTTCATGATAGATAATTATTGACTTAAGTATGCCGATATTAAGACAAACTTGTATTGGTTTTTATTAAAGAGAAACTAAACGTGTTTCAACCTCAGATAAATAAAATAGGTAGATTACTCACCGCCTTGTATTTGAATGAAGCTAAAAAACTACGCTACTTTCATGTAGTTATACGCACCCACACAAATCTAGCATAGTTTCTTGTCAGTACCTTTAGTTTATTTACGTTCACATAATCACTTTTATAACCCCACAATTTGGCCACAAAATGGCTTCATTTTTTGATAGGAATGATAGGTAGATCTATCATACTTTATTCATCTGAGTTTTCAACAAAAAAAAACCTGCAAGCAGCCGTTACATAACAAAACGTATCAACTCATACGATACGAGCAGTACAAGTCAAGTCCCTCACCGTGCACCCCTCACAGGTGTATGAGGGGCAGGTCCTCGTGGTGTCAGCAGCGCTGCTGGTGCTGCAGGTCGTGGATGAGCAGCGGCGCGGTGTCCGGCGAGGCGGGCCGCTGCGCCGCCACGCGCTCGAGCACGCACGACGCGGACAGCCGCGCCTCCGCGTCGTGGTCCCAGCACTCCTCCATCGTGTCGCAGAGTACAGATAGGCCCTGGAACGGACGGCCGGATTAGGTTACGTTGAAATTTGTTGTACTAAATGACCGTAGACGAAATGGAATGGTCGCATATCGATGTTTCTTAATACAAAAGAGAGGATAAATGTTATTTTTTTTATATGATAATATTTTTATATGATAAACGAGCATGCTGATACCAAGTGATAGTAGCCCTGATAGTTAGTGGCCACTGCGGCCCATAGACTTCTGTAATCAATCCCAGATAAAGCATTGCTACCCCTGAGGACTAAGTTGGAACGCCTCAGATAAATGTCTCTCTTACTTTACATTTAAACCAGAACATTATTAGAAAGAAATAGGTGTGACGATGGTGCCGCCAGAGTCGAACCACAAAGGAATCACCTTTGAAACCGTTGTGTATGAACTCTTTTTAACTGTCGCACCGATATGCCCCAAGTTTCTCTTATGAGCATAAATAAATTAAGCCCGTTATGGAATAAAAGCGAAGAAATAAATGATAACCGGCACGTCTAATATGAAATCTGTTTCTCTTTTAAAATTTCGACAACCGACCCAACTGATGTACCAGACTCTTGGTGTCAAAAAACTACTGATAGTCCGTTAAGTTGTTTTTTTACTACTGAATTACTAAACTTTACCAATCTAGCTTAATTTATACAAAGATATTAGTAAGATAATAATAAAGTTATGGTACGTAACAGTAGGTCAATGGTATATTTCTAGAATGTGTGTCGCGCGCCCAATTTTAAAAGTTCGAGTTAACAGAAACGAGTCTAAGTAATACGTCACATTTCATTCGATCACACATTCTTCTATTCTTTATGTTGCAACACAGAATAAGCATTCGAAGCTGAAAAAATATGAAAATGACAATTACAATGAAATTACAATGAAAATGACAATTACAAACTCAAAATTACAATGAAATTAATTAAATTTATAGCATAAAGATAGCAAACGAGCATACGCCCTACCAGAAGGTAAATGGGATCTGCCGCCCTTAGGAATCGCAGTGATACCGGTTTGACAATGGGTTCCGGGTTCGATTTCCCAGTCAAACAGATATCTGAGTGATGAATTTAAATTTTTGTTCTGAGTCCCAGACTCCAGATGTTAATGTATTTAGCTTGGTGTGTCCATGGTACCGACACAGGAAAGTCCTGTGGGGCTATGAATGTAGAATGTGTTATGTTTAAAAATATAACAACTTACTGGATGATCACGCCATCGTTGCGGTATGTGTGGTCGCAGTTTCCTCTGCACCACCGCCTCTTGCATCTCCTCCAGCCCGGGATGCGAACCCACCTCCTCTTCCAGCGGCAACCGGTACTGCGCTGTCGGGTCCACGCCGCCCTCGTCACACCTTATAAAAAATGTTAATTTATTACTGTTAGTGAATCAGAACAAAACGCGCATCGCGGCTTGTGTAGATACCCAACGATTTACAAAGTTCAGCAACTTGGGGCGCGGTGGGTAGATGGGTGACCGCATGTAACAAAATATCATGCATGCGCATTAACCGATAGCTTAACAAGTCCTCTGAACTCCGAACGGTCATCCGTGCTTCAGAGTTCCGAGGACATGTTAAGATATCGGTCCGGGTTATCATTGGATAGTCGTGAAATCTTGTCGAAGGCCTTATGGGCTGTTTGAGAACATACGGGCACAGCGCGGGTTCACTCTTTAGAGCATACGGATGGAGAACACTATTGGAGCAGCGTGGTAGGGTACGCTCCAAACCTCGTCTAGTTGATTCGTGCACAAAAGTAAGACAAACTGTTTTGCGGCAAAATTAATGAATCAGTGAGCAAATAATGAATGACTGTTTAAATAATAATAATTGTAAATGATTAATAAATATAAATAGGCCAACAGCTTATTACTCGACTTTTCCGGGCAAACATGTCATACAAAGCGTGAGGAATTCATAACAAGAAGTCATCATGCTTATTCAGATAATACTTCATTTCATATCTAGTTGAAAGTACAAGTAATTTCGGCTACATTATGTACGGAATGTTATTTTGTTTTAAACACGGGTGAATCCTTGGGCTCTGCTAGAGATTTACAACTACTCTTTTCCTCTTCACAGGTCCAAAAACACTGCTTAAAAATATAGAGAAATAGAAATCTTCAACTTCAAATTCTCCAATTCACTAGGAGACCCTTCTGTATCTAAATAGACTTAATAGAAGGCCATTTACAACCAATTTAACTGAAACGTCTCTTGATCATCGCGATTCCTTCATAATAGCCGCAGTCGCCCTTGTGGCGTTGCGCACAACATTGTGAATGAATCACCGCTTGACATGATTGCATACCATTTATATGAAGGAGCTATTACATACCCGGGCTGGAATAACAGATTTTAATTGACCATTTGTAAGGTAGTTCTAAAACGTCCGTCGAGAGAAACATGTTATTTTTAGCGTATATCTTAGTTTAGTACATACATAATCTTATGTTTTTCTGCCGCAATCCCTTTTGTGTCCCACTAACTGATCCCCGCGGTTGCACCCGCGTTGAAAAAGTGAAAAGGAATACATATCAAAACATCGGTAACACCGCGCTCTCTAGCGATGGCGGCTGCAAGCACGTGGCGCGCGCGCTAATGCTTTTTTTCAAAATTACAGTAGCCTATATGTTATTCCAGATCATAATCTATCTCTATACCGAATTTCATCCAGATCCGTTTAGCCGTTCTAAACTGTAACAAACATCCATCCATCCTCACAAACTTCCAGCTTTATAATATTAATAAGATTACTGCGTGCTCCAGCACGCTGCTATAATACGTGTTGGTGTACGAGATACGAGTTAGTGGTTAAACCGTGTTGGAAGTTTTCAGACTGCCCGTTAGGCCTCCAACGAGATTTAACAACTGCAATCCAATGATAACAAACAGGACCGATGGCTTAATGTGCCCTCCGAAGAACAGACGCGCATGACATATTTGCCAGTAGCGGTCACGGATCCATTTACCGACCGTTGTTTAACTTTATAGATCGGTTGAGATCTACGCACGTCGCGGGGATATGCACACTTCATATCAATCTTATCTTACAATCAACTAATTTAAACTTGAATAGGTCAAACGTTACAAAGTTTCTTAGAAATTGAAGCTTAAGTCATGAAACTTGATCGAAGCATACAATCAAACAATTTACTGCAATTGAATTCACTTACCGAGACGCAATCTCCCAGAGGACCAACGCGCAAGCGTACATATCTATCCTCAGGAAGGCATCCTTAGTGAAATTGATCGCGCCGTCCAATACTTCTGGAGCCATGTAGCGTCTCGTGCCGACTTGACCGTGAGCGTCGCCGCAGCCCCGACCGGCGACGAAGATGAGGGCGAGACCAAAGTCAGCGATACACGCGCTAAGATCAGCTTTCAGCAGTACATTCTTTGACTTGAAGTCCCTGTGAGCCACCGCTGGCTTGCCACCTCCCTCCTCGTGAAGATGCGCGAGGCCACGAGACACGCAGGCAGCCACGCGCCACGCTTCCGCCCATGTGAGAGTATGCGCCTTGAGATAGTCGCAGAGGGAACCCTGTACACCAAATTGACACTTATAAAATCATCAATGTATATTTCTGTATTGAGTTATTTTCTGATTGAAAAATTAATAAAAAAACAATCTGTTTTCTATATTGCATTAATGTTCAATTAAATCATAACTAAGCTTTTGCTTTTTGTTATTAATTAATATGTACTGGACTTTTAAAATCCACATATCCCTGATAAAAAATGCAGATTTTAATGTTACATTATATTTAAAATGTATTCATGAAATATCTGCTAACGATATAGTATTTCAACATTATCGCTATGGCACTAAAGCAGGCTATTAATTTGTACTACAGACTACAGTTGTTTAAAAAATATTGATTATTTTACATAACATGAATAATATTAACAGAGATGAATGATAATTATTTATTAGTTATAAAATGTGCATTCTTAATTTTATTAATACAATTTCAAAATTTCATTCTTCCTTTGATGCTCATAACATAGACATAAAATCTTTTTGTTTATTTTTAAATTATGAAAGTATTAAAAATATCTTGTTACACATAAGGCTTGGGTCCCATAGTAGTAAGTATTAATAATTGATATACCTAGGTAATCTAGGTATTAAAACAAATAACTCACCTTCTCATGATAGGCCGTGATTAACCAGTACTCAGCTTGCAGATTGTCACCTTTCTTGTCAACGCCAATATAATGCAGGATGTCTGGGTGGTCCATTCTCGGCAGCCTGAAGATCTCCTGTTCAGCCAACCATGACTGTTTATCTTGCAGCGGAAACACCTTCACGGCAACGTCCTTAGGTCCCAATTTAGCCCTCCATACAGCCCCGAATCTACCCCTAGCTCTTACTTCACAGAGACTCACAAGTCCAACCAAATTTGACCCTTCATTCTCCATACCGCCTCCAGCTGAGGGTGGCCTAGATAGTGATGACTCAGCATTGGCAAGTTCCGCAAATGAGCCACCTTTACGCTTTCTATACAGCAAGTAGCAGGCGACGAGCGCCGCAAAGAGTACAAATAATGGAGTTAAAGTGTAAGCAATAACTGCATTTGTGTCATCTTCGGTCGTTGGGAATGCAGAAGCGAGTACTATGTTCGGAGAGTCTGTCTGCACTGGTATCCCCGCTTCGAGGCCCGGGAAAGTTGCATTTTGATTGCACATATCTCCTTCACAACAGCAGTGTAGCAATGGGAATTTATTATTATGTACCCTGCACTGGGAGGCCCTGTCATTGCATGCTACAGTATCCAAGAAGCAACCCTTCATTTTGACTGTGGACTTATTGGTTTCATTGTCATAATGCCATAATACAAAGCAGTGGTTGCTCTTATCTGCCTCTAACGCTTCACACTTTTCTTTTACAACCTCTCTTGGTTTGCATGTTGGGTCATTTGGGTCACATAGAGCTGGCATTGATGTGTTGTATACCTCGCAGTATCGTGTCTCAATGCCACCCACCTTGGGGCGTGGAGGGAGATTTAGTAATACATTTGGTGGTGCTGCCAAAAGGGGCTTGAATGTTTGCCCCTCTATCCCTAAAATAAAATAATACAAATATTTTTTATTACCTTATCAAACTAAATGATAAGTTTTATAACTTCTATCATCAGTCTAACACGAAAATCTTCAGTCTTTATATACAAATTTGTTGTGTGCGTGTGTATGTAATTGAACTCCTCCTAAGCGACTGGACCTATTTTGATTAATATTTTTTTATATGTGTCTCGTCGTTCAGAAATCAAATTTAATTTAAAAAGATACTTTTGTTTGTTTTGTACATTTAACATAGACAACATATAAT
>DWPV01004473.1:0-13580 GCA_018251915.1 Urbanus proteus proteus
AAAATATTACATAACTTAAGAATTTGTAACTAAATAATAACAAAAAATAAGTAAAAAAAATTGTTATGATTATACGGAGACACTAATAGGACAATTATATGAAATTTATCCCTAATTATAAATGCAATAGGCTCGAATATTTGCCGCCTTTTCCGCCCGGGTCTCTTTTCTTCTTCTCTTTAATTGAAGAAAGGCTTGGAGCGTACTCCATTGAGTGTTGATAAAGATCTTTTTTATTTGTATTTAAGCTTAACGATAAAGCAGACGGGGCAACCTGAAGGAAAGTCATCAGCATCGCTTATGGACATTTGCAACACCAGAGTAGCCGCCAATGCATCGCCGACTTTGGAGGAGAGCTATTATTGCACTTTTTTTGAAGAGCCTGAAGTCGTCATATATAGGTATAATACCGAATTACAGCTCAGTAACTTTGTGCTTGAGACTATGGTAACAAAATCCAGCATCATTAAGACAACTTCCCCCAATGTCAACACAGCCTTAGGCTGAGACTTAAAGTTTTATCAATAAACCTTATACAATATAACATCTGCGCCCTCTGGCTTAATGGACGAAACTTGACATTATTGGGCACCGTCGAGTTGTGCTTCATTCAACACTTTGAAAACCCGATGTGGCGTTAACTTGAAGATAAACTTGAAGAATGCTCGTATTAAATTAGCCTTAAGTGCCTCAGGAAAATTGGCTTTTAAACTTTATGCTGCCTAACGAAGTGTCTTTGACAAGCCTAAAGTACAATCACGCTACAACTATCTATTATTTAAGTTATTAGATTACGCGAGATAACTTGAGAGAGGTAAACGTTCTACATAATTTAGTTTAAAATTTAAAAAAATGATATCAAATGATGCTTAAGTACTTAATCTATGATACTAGGTATTTGATTAAGCTAAGGCTTCTTCTTCATAATAAAAGGTTTAAAAATAATTCTGTAAACGATGTACCTACGGCGTAGAATTAACTTCTTACATGGTTATTAGTTTTGCGTTCGTGAAACGTCTTCTAAATAGACATCCGTAAGTAATCCAAACTGGAAAAGATCCGAAACTACGGATCTAATATATAGTAATAGATCTCTTAAATTTGAAGAGTATGCACAATAAGTGTATCAAATTGATCCTCGCTAACTTACAACCAGTGTAGTTTAGAGCTATCCGCGTGTAGTCTAAACTAGATCAACTAAAACAATATTCAGACGTAAAGTGGAGTGTGGGTTAGTGGATACATGACAGCAAGAGTCACTTATCATAAACCACTGCACTAAGCAATATACGAGACACGGAGACCACGTGAGCGTGACTCGTGGAGCGGTTACCATAGCTGTCACGCAGTGGGTCCCGGGTTAGATTCCAGGCTACACAGATACCTGAATGATAAATTTAGATTTCTGTTCTGGATCTGGGTGTTTGAGTTCGTCCATGTGTATGTAGAATGCATAGCACCCACAACACAGGAGAAAATCCTACTGTGGGGCTATGAGTGTAGAAAGCGCGCGTGTGCATATATTTACTATAAAAAAAACTATTGGTGTGTGATCTTTTAGTACACATACTTGATGCAGGTTGTGGCAGATAATAAAATAATTGAAACATAATACCTCCAGTTACATTGTATACTTAAACTAAGAGTAAAAATAGATATTATATAACACCTAATGGTTGAATGATTCACAATAAAATCATGAATCGTCCGAGAATATTTCACGGAATTATCTTACATCATTGTTAAGTACTAATTTAACATTTAGGTCAAATGACGTGAAATTTGCTTTTAAAAATGATACACAATTTTGTTAACATTGTTCATCTTTTGGGATTTTTGTTAAAGGATTTGTTGATCCTGATTTTAGTATTGTAAGGGGTGAGCTAAATTAAACATCTTTAAACTATAATGCCACATGCTATTATCTATTTAAAATATCTGATATATCCTACTTGAAAGTATGGCAAAAAACATATATTTTTCATAACATAAAAATAGCAAACGAGCTAACAGTCCAACCGATTGTACCTACGTGGCCACTGCTGTTTATCGGTATTATTAATCAACGCCAGATAACATAAGTCATACCTGAGGTTGGTCACAGACACGTTGTTATCCCTAAGGACTACCTTAGTTGGTAAGGATAAATCTGTCGGACTTACCATTCAAACCAGCACACAGAAGCACTAGGTATATGTCTACTTTATCTATACTTATGACAACCATACGTCAAAAAGAATTTCATACGTCAGAATATAACGCTGCCTAGAGAAAAGTCATGACCATATTCATCATGCATATACTCGTCACAGATTCTAATCCAGACTTTGACAAATCACGCGATTTAGCAACTTACATGTAAATAAGTTTTTCTTAAGTTTATACAATCATATTTCTTATTAAAATAAACGCATATTTGCAAGAGGATAAATACTTTTAAAACAATTTATTTAACGAAATTTCCTCCAAAATTTATCTGTAAATCTACGAAATTTCGTGTGTTTCTGCGAAGAGTAATAAATATAGACAATCTAAATTATCGGATAAAAATAGATTAAGTATAAATAAACATATAAAAATAGCTTTTCTGAATAGAAACGGAGATAACCTGTATTGTTATTGTGTGATATCGTACTTGTATCTTTTATCGAGGGATCAAACAGACCGAATAATCATTTTAAAGAAGTCGACAAAGGATTTATATTGACATGACACGAGTACCTATATGGGCATTTTTCACCCGACTGTACCAGAAGGAGGGTAATGTTTTTCAAGCGTATGTATATGTATGTCCAATTCTATGGCACGTCCTACAGCCAAAACGGTTCGACGGATTTTAACATACGAGGTGTCGTTGGATTCATCTCAATTGTCGTAGTGACATAGGCTATACAATTTTTAAAGATAGTGCCTGAAAACTTATAAAAGAGGTATTATACAGTCGGGTTTTTTGTTTTTAAGATAATATTACTAGTTATAAATTTAATACCTTAATAGACCTGTAATCATTTTTTAATAAAAAAAATTCAAAGCTGTTTTATCTGTTTTTATGAGTAAATATCACATAATATATAACGATAAGTACCATATCGATATGCAAATCAGTTATTTACGATAGTGGTTTAACAAGGAGGTACATAATAACCACATACTAACCACTACCACAATTTTGTAAAATATTATTAACATAATTTATTGTCATCAACTGAGGTTTCATTTTCATTAATATACATTCAATAATAAGCTCATTAATATTGGCATTGAAAAATAATACAAAAAATATAAATATCTTACTAATATTATAAAGCTGAAAGTTTGTGAGGATGGATGGATGGATGTTTGTTACTCTATAACTTAAGAACGGCTGAATAGATCCGGATGAGATTTGGTGTAGACATAGACATTAATCTGGAATAACATATAGGCTACTTTTTATCCCGGCAAAATGAGCGGTTCCCGTGGGATACATTTATGTTGTTTTATCGCCGTGTCAATCTCGCGACATGTTTATTGATTTACTTTTCAAACGCTGGTAAAACCGCAGGGATCATCTAGTTTTATTATATAGTAATTTTTCTTACACAAATCACAAATCTACCACTAATTACTTTTAAACTTAACGCAGCATAAATAAATGAATTGAATAATTTTGCATAAATGCAAGAATTCGACTCGGTTGCAAGTAAACGTAATTGTGTAACATTTTTGATACAAACCAGTTAATTGGCAATGACCTAGATGCGGCGCGAATGTTATCTGAATGTAATGAATTTAACTGTTTGTTTGAAACTTAATAGTTGTAAAATGTTTTGACAATCGTTAAGATTAGCTAATTTGAATGGTCTAGGTGTGAGAACTCTATAGTGCTAGAGAATGTATAAAAGATTAGAGAATCATATAGAAGAGTATAGGTAAAATTAAATAAATTTAATTTTTCCATCAACGAAATCTAAGTTGAAAACGATCAATGAAAATTGTGTAAAATTTGGGAAACATCTTCGCTGTTTCACGGTAGCGCGTTAAATGAGAAGGAGAAAAGAAAAAAATCAAAAGGATTTATATAATTATATAAAGGAATTATATACCTAAGTCTTATAATAATAATACATAATTATCTAAGTCTTAGGGAAGAATCTTTAAAGGATATTATAAGGAAAAACAATAAAACGTATTATATGCCATTGTAACTGCCCCGAAGTCGTCACTGTCGTACAGGGTCACTTACACTTCGTATTACAATCGTTATTAAATTCAATTACTTCGAGTATGGCCTAAAAACTAAGGTAATTGACCATTAGAAATCGATCGTTTTATAAATAATGTCCTTACAAAAAGCAAGTGTACAAAAAATTGTTCAGTAGGTATACATATTTCCGTAAACAAATATTTTTTACCTTTTATATTATTAAAAACATCAAAATAAAAAAATATAAAGCTTACAGACCTTGTCATTTACAAATCAAATTGATTTGTTAAATATTTTCAAACAATGATTAGATTGGCCGATATCAAAGTTTAATAAAAGTATTTTGCAAATATCTTTACATATAATTATATTCATAAATTTCCAAATATTTATTTATGTGGATGAGATACAAAACAAGGATAAAGAAGCAGTACCTAATAAGTAATCTCCCTTCATAAAACACGTCACAATTGTGTAACATATTATCTTTTATGGGGTGTATCAAACCAGGTAAAGGACCGCTTGAACAATGGTTTATCCTCATACCATTGAACTGCATGTGTCCTAATATGTCAGTTTAGTGTCCTGTATAACATGTTGCAGTTTTAAAAGCAACCTGTAAGTTATCGTCACGATTTAAGAATGTGGTAACCGATATTAAGATGAAATATTCATATATGTAGATATCTGATTGACTAGATAGGTAGCTATTTGTTATTGTATTTTGCTATAATGCGAATATGTATATTTCGAATTTTGTAGCAAAAAAAGCACGATCTTTTTTCTATAATTTTCTTTTCACATATTGTTCATGAAAATCCCAACAGAATCTGATTATACATTTACAAAATTAACCAAAACAATATTTGACATTATAAAAATATTATGAATTAGTGTCACACAAATAAATAAATTATTCGACTGTCCATCAATCCGTAACAACATCAACTCCTAAATAGAACATCTTGAAAAATTCACAGCGACTAGCTAATTAGAAGACATTGTATTTGTTATTTTGTAAAAGTAGTGAAGAACCTACTTAATATACAATTCTTAACTTACTGTAATTAAAGTGCTCATTAAGTTATTATCCGACTATATAACAAAGCAATATTTGCCTGACATCGCCTTACTTACAATAACAAATATATGAAAACATAGCTAATTATATTTTTTATAACCAAACGGAAAACAAAACATGTTTATTATTACTTTGTTATGACAGTAATTAATTCGTAACACACTCTTATGTAGTATTTTTCAATGAGACCCTCTAGGATTAAGAATTTAGTTACTTGTCGCTAAACGATAAACTTTTCTTAGACGATCGATGCTACGAATGTTTGCGAATAATTAGCTGCCTATGATGCAGGAATGGTCTATAAAATTTAGGAGAAAAATAGTAAAAATTAAATCAAGAAGAGGAATAGAGGTAACGGAAGAAAGTAAACAGTAGATTCTTGCAGACTAACAACTCTTAGTTAAGTTTTATGTTCAGCCTTTAAAAATCCACTTTCTATGTCCTCTTTAATATACTTATGTATGGAGACATATGATCTACTTCTAGCAACTTCATAGTATCACAATATTTTGTTAAAAACTAAAAAGCGTTAGACTTTTTAATAAACACAATTATTAGTGTACCTTGTGCTTATCAGCGAGTGTTGAAGTCAATGAACTATCATTGACAACCACGGGTGATATCGGTACTAACCACTATAAAGATATGGATTGAGGTTTTATTGCCCTGTTTAACGGAGAGTAAATAGTTTTAGCGTAATTGAATTTAATAGCACAGTTGAAATTAGCGATCCATGACGAAGGATGTGGGTTCAATCCCTACCCAGACAGATATACGATTCATATTATTTGAAGGTGTAAGAACCATGAGGTTCAACGAAGATATAATCAATAAAATATAACCGCCTATTAATAGAGTGGAGCCGATTGCATTTCGGTGGAAAGATGCGGAGGTCAGCTAACTTAAATATGAAATAAAATGTTGACATTTTTTTAAAGACGCTTTCTACACTTATAGCCCCAAAATAACATTTTCTCTTGTATTGTTGGTACCATGAACAAACATAGACAAATACATAAACACCCAGACCCAGAACAAAAATCTGTCTCGCTGGAAATCGAACCGGGGACCCACTGCTTGACAGACCGGTATGGTAACCGTTCTGTCACGTGGGTAAGGTAATATACTCTTATTAATTGGCAAGTCTACATAAATAAATTAGTTCTGGTTCTAAGAGTATGAAGGACAGAGAAGGCCTTAGTTTCCGTGTATTTTAAACTTGCTTAAAAGACAGTCTAAACATCCGTAACTCAAAAATTTTGATTAGCGAGTATTATACATTTCCTTGATGTCTGCCAAAAATATATGTTACTGCGAACAAGTTTCCGTCTGCTACTCCAGTACTAAGAAATCAAATGTAATCAAAATATCTCAGTAATTTTATCATAAAAATTGAGTATGTATGGAATTTCTTGGAAAAAACTCCAGAGGATAGTGTGGAAAAAATCTTCTTCCACTTTTATGTCACACTAGACCTTGTCCAGAAAATCGAGATAGGCCATTACTTACAGTACTTCATATTTTTCGAACCGAAACAGCCCGCCTGTTTCGGTTCGTTCTAGTGGCTTGTCTGAGTTGAATATAATTATTCAGAGCTTAACGCGCCTTCCTGTACCTTACTGACTATGAAATCCAACCTAAAATAACGATACAAAACTCCATTGCCACATATATTTCCCTCTTACGATAACTGTTCCTTTGTATCTTCCATATTTTACGTGACTTTATGCAACACGCTCTGCACTTTGAATAAACAAAAAGATAAAGACAAGAAACACAAAGTTGTATCTAATGGCCCATCAAACACAACCGAAATTAGATTATGAGATCTTGAACAGTTTTAATCAGAAGCATATCTTTTCGGCTAAGTCCTTTGATATGATAATATTCTTGACCCACAATTGATAAGTGCAGTTTTTACTGCAAACGAGGACGCTATTAGATGGAGATTAGATTTTGAATGAGCTTATCTTGATGAAACAATTGGAGCCAAATAAAAAGGAACAATTCTTGAACAAAAACACCGCAATAGCCTTATCAGAGAATTTATATTCATAATCCGTTTTATGAGAGCACACTATAACATAATAAAAAAGAAAAATGGAGTAAGGTAAGAGTGGATTATGTTTAGATTTTTTAGGCTAATCTGACGCTTTTTATGGGTGAGTAAAATAATCCATGTTGAATGAGATGTACAGATGGTAATATTTCTTAGAAGAAGAATATACTTTGGCATCGTAACGTAAGTACCTCTATTTAATACAATTCTAATAATGACAGATAAACAACTCTAAGCTGGCGATCTTGAAAAATGAAATTTTACACAGATGTTCTATAATAATGGTGATAAGCACTAACAAAGGATTTTACAAATTTCTGAAAAAAGAAACAAACCAGTAAGTACATGTGATAATAACTTAGGTACACCAGAATCAATATTCGTAAAAGATTTTATTATATTTATATTTGGTAACTTAGAGTATGTCAATGACCACATACATTTTAAAGGTAAAAGAAATAAAACTAATTACATTTCCATTCAAACGTATTATTTATCGTTACCTTCTCAAAATATCGAAAGCGCAAAGTTGGAGAGCAGTGACAAGACAGTAAAGAAGTACATTAAGTACATTTACATCAAGTACCAAGAATAGGTGCTTTACCAATCAAATCTAGTAAGTACTTTATTCAATAAACATACTCAAACAAGAAACAAAGGATAAAAATAATTCGAAACAGACTGAGGAAGGGATTCAAGTAAACATACACAGAGATGGCTCTTTGTAAACTCAAACAGTTAGTACCACATTACTCATACCCTTGAGCAGATACTTCGAAGAATATATTGAAAAATGTTGGTAATAATAATATGCAGTATTTACGCTCGGCTTAATGGTGCATCGTATAATCCTGTCCACAAAAGGTTTGTATTGTTTACCGCCGTTTAACTATTCATTAACATCGAAAACGGAATGAGTCTATTTAAATAGTTTGACTGTAAATAAAGAAATAAGTCTGCTCTGAGTGTGCATATTATTTTCGTTAATTACTATATATTTACACACATTTTCACTGATACCAGTAATAAGTTCATATTCAATTATTATAATTAAAATATTTATTTATGTTGATTTTGTCAAGTCTAGAGTTTGGTTTGAAGCGTATAATTGAGCCATAAAATAAGTTTTAAATGTAATATAAATAGCAGCATATTAATATGTAGCGATAACGACATCTTTATTGTAGAAGCTAAATAAAAAAATAGCTAAACACGCGATAAGTTTTGTCACGTGAGAGCCCATGTGATATCGATTATTAGTTTTCTACCAGAGATGTTATCGAGCTCCGTAACCGAAACTATAGGATATATCCAAACCATATCCGATATAAAAGTTTCGAATAATTTCGGATAGGAGCGGAGTACAAATATACCTAACGACATAGCAACCGTGTTCCCTTATTAAAAATTGTAAATCGTTAATTACTTCATTGTACATACTTTATTTTATTTACTACTCCTTGAAAATCTGTATCCATAACCGAAACTATCAGATAATCTGAAATATTTTCATATCCATAACCAAATTCAAAACCGTCCGTATCCATATCTGGATCCGAAATTATATATCCATAACATTTCTAGTTTCTACACAAGTTTCCGTCAGTGAAAAAATCGCGGCGTGGGGGCTTTGAGTGCAGAAAATATTATTATTAATTAAAATGAATAATGTTGTTGTTTCATTGACATTAACAATAATGGATGTAATAAAACAAATTTAGGTTTTTTTCATAGTCTAAGCAATATATCAATTAATTTTATTCCAAATTTTATGTTGATTTATCAATATTTTGCTTACAAAACACTTGTTTGTTATTGTTTTGTAAGATAAATGTCAACATGCGCCGATGTCGACACAGATGCAACACCGGTGCAACGATTTACTGTAAGATATTAAAATCCTTTGTTTTCTAGATAACTTGTGTTTTACGATGCTTTCGTAATTAGCAAGGCGTGTATGAAACAGTGACGTTTTAATTATGCCTGTTTACAACAAGTAGTTTCAAAGAAATTCTATTAAACAAAAGCGGTAAGTGGGTATACAACAAGGTCGGTTCTAATCTTCAAAGAAAAACGCTATTGATGTAGGATAAGGGTCCTACCTGAGCTCGCTTACACAAAGGTGTTGAGGGATATTTTGGAACCCTACATAATATTAATAACTAACATTGTGCACACAACAAATTAGAATATATACTTAGTAAAATAAATCAAATTCAAAATTGGAAACCTCTTCTCCATAGTAAAACAGTTACCAAAGTGGTTGTAGGTAGTTTTTCATATAGAGTTGATAGAGACATAGTGTTTTAAACAAATCAATTTTGGAAAAAATACTTTATTCTTTAATTATGAAGTAATCATGCCGCTAAATAGGTGACATGGAGAATTCTATTTCAAATTAATATATGTAGAGTTTGTCTTATGTAAACTATTTATGTCATGAGATTATTCAAGATAATAATTAAGCAGATTCTTAAACCGGATCATTCAAACAATCAAGACTATTATAAATTATCATTTAAACAATAAAAATTGTTTAGTTGATTACGTTTATTATAACATTGAATGCAAATAAATTATTCAATGTTAATAATAATTATAGCACATATTACATTGTTATCAATGCAAAAACAGCTTATAATAGCCTAATTAAAAACTACAATGAAGCATCAACTGCTATCAATTACAAAACGATAAAGAAACAACACGAGATTTTTTTAAAATAAAAATACCTATAGACATTTTTACTCGATTTGTTAATATTATATTTGTTAGTGAAAGAGGTAAATAATTCAGTTATGATTCATTTATTCAGTTCATTTATTTTTAAATGAAAATAACTTAAATTTACATATCAGTTGAGAAAATATTTGTTTTGAAAGCGTAAGTAAACTAGATTACCAGAGTAATGGTAAACGTCCTCAAAATCGCACGGGGTTTGCTTTACCGATAAGCCACGATAAAGGGGCAACACTCCCCTCTTCAATGTTCACGTATGAATCATCGGTTATGCGCCGGCTTCGCTGCGTAGCCGTATTGCTTCAAACTCTTGCAACCACACTCGACCCACGCGTCAAATCGTGCGCACGTATACAGTTAATAATAGCGGTCCAAAAACGTACCTTGTGAGACTCCCAAACTGTTTCCTATAATGACTCGTCGTTGTGAGTGCCAGTGATAAGAGTTCGTTGTGCTATATTATGATCGTTTGATGTTCTGTGAACGTAAAGTGTTGTGATAGTTTTTAAAAGAAAAATGTTTCCGAGATTTCAAGGACTGGTAAGTTTCGAAACTTTTTTATCATGTTAATGCCAATTTTGTGGCCATGTGAAACTGGAAAGTGTCTGAATTTAAATGTTATTTCAAGAACTACTTTAAATTTATTGCAGTAACCGCTTCAGTTCAAAAAGAGATTCTTAATTCAGATAAGGTTAATGTATCCGTTAGTATTAACAGCTATGAATTCTTCTAAAACGTATTTTATTTCGTAACTTTATTGCAATATGAAACTTGTGTTGGACCAGTTAACTTATTACATTATATTAATACAAAGTTATGAGCAAAGTAGTCCAATTTCTACACGTATTACGTTATATAAACTTAGTTGTTTATTATAAAAAAATATACATATATCCATATGTTTCAAAATATAAAAATTGAAGAGCATAGTAATTTGCTCATCAGTATTGTTACTAACTTACTTAGCAAGAATTTACAAGACACTTAAAAACGATTAACCCAATTTCGTGGCTAATCGATCATACATTATAATTAATGAAAGAAAATTAGCGTTTATATTATAGTCACGTTCTATGCACTTGATTTCAACTCTCTCGAACGTGCGCTCTGCATGCTAGTCAAGTATCGGACGATGGCATTGGACATAGCTCCCTAAAGACTTAATGGCATTTCTTATGCCCATAGGAATTCACCTCGAAATTGCACGTCGACTAGAATAATGATAGAACGGGTTTCATTAGAGGCTACGTAAAATTCTTGAGCAATAGATTTATCGAGGCTTAGACTTTTAATGACGTTGGAAGTTACCTTATTAACAGAAGAAAACTTGCATAACCCGTTTATTATTGCTCTTGCGAACGAGGAAGCATTGCGATATCATCACATTAAACAGTACACGTGAGACAGATTGCTCTGTTACACTGACATGAATAAGTTTTGTTAGAATCGTTTACTAATTTCTAAGAAGACCATTTATACGGATGTATAGAAAACCGTTCACTGACTCACTGTCGTGTTACTGTTACGTGCTAGAATTTTAGCAAAGGTGTTAATTTTGTTAACGGGTAATCTTTCAATATTAATGAAGAGAACTGACCAATCTGAAACGAATACAGTAAATTAATCCATAACTTTACGTTTAATTAAATGTTCCAAAAATTTTATGTCTATGTACGTACTCAGCTGTATTTGAAAATTCCACAAAAGGCTAAATTACACAGTTTTGACCATTACAGCAAATTATGGTTGATCAAGTTCCTGCATAACTGATTGTGCTAATTTTATCATGAATGGCGTAATTTTAACATTATTATCAGGATTGTATTTGCAATTGTCTCACAACCAATATTAATTATTTCATTATCAAGCTCAATGATCGTTTAATTACTTTCCTTTCTTGATCCTTGACTGTAGCAATCACTAGTTGCATTAAAATAAATAAAATCTGCTTATGAAAATGCTGAATAATTGATTCAGTTTTCTCATTTAATGGAATCAGAATTTGAGCCATAGCGTTTTTTTAAAATATGAACACGTATGAAATGTATTTGCAGATATTAATTGTATAACTTAATTATTTATTTATTTTAAACTGCGACATGATTACAATGTGGCAGCACGTTAGGTACATACACTCGGATATCTTAAAGTTTTTGTACTATTGTAACCTTGCTTGAAGGATGCAGTAACACAGATATACTCGTAGGAGCATTGAGCATGTTTGCGTAGACCTTAAACGATGTAACACTGAATACTTAACTAGATCTCTTCTTTATATTTTTATAGATGTTTTTTTTCTCTGCTGCGATTAAGACTACAAAAAGATATTTCAAGACCGTCATTAAATATCCAAATATCTAAAATGTAGATTTATAGTCTTTAAAAACACCATAAAATTTCGAAACAATATTATTTACATTCCAAACATGGTACACCTTTCTTATTAACAAGTACAATACAGTTTATAAATAACTTAATATCTCATTATTTAGTTTAATTACTTAATTAGCGTTTGCTTAACTATCTTCTTATAAATGTTTATTCTTTACACGTCGATGTAAACCTTTTTTGGAAATCATACCACGCGGGCATACCGAAACAACTTAATTAGAATATTTGTTATTCACAACTCCAAATATAATTAATACCTTAAAACAGGATTTTACCATAAATTAAGTCTTTGAACTCAATTAGATTCTCTTACTCTTATTCTCTTACTCAATTAGAGCTCTTGGTATATAAATAGTATTTTTATACGAGACTAATAACATTACTTACTTTTTTGTTATTATTTTGTTGTTTTTATTATTCGCATTTTTTCCATGACCATGGTCTATTATAAAATTGTCAACGACCTATCTACTAAGATAACTTTGTACTCATGTTTTGAAGTCCCTATTTACTTATTACATGACACTCCTTTGTTAGAACTCTACGAACCATTTGCCGCTGCTATTTAGTAAATTTGTCAAACTATTGTTCTGACTAGATAAAAACAAATATCCTATTGCTACAAACATTTGTTTAATTGTTGTTGTGTCTGTATGACAGTCAGCTTTGTTCAAAACAACAATTATAAATGTTATGACTCTATACAAACATCACTTTGAAATTAATACTTACCAATACGTATTATTTTTATTTTACTTTCAATATTATTCTTTTTAACTCTGATTATATTGTATACTAGCTCATACCCGCGATTTCACGCGCGTTAAAAAAGTAAAAAGTAAAAAGGTATACTTATCTAAATATAGGTAACATACCGCGCTCCCGCGAGGGGGCCCCCATGCGCGTGGCGCGCGAGATAATTATTTTCTCGAAAATTAAAGTAGCCTATGTTACGCCTTAGATCTTCAGCTATCTGCCAGTGAAAATCGCGTCAAAATCGGTCCAGCCGTTTAGAAGATTAGCTCAGCCAAACAGACAGACAGACAGACAGACAGACAAAACATTTTTTAATTGCATTTTCGTTATAGGTATCGTGTATACTTTCATATGCATTGAGTAAAAAA
>DWPV01004474.1:0-13577 GCA_018251915.1 Urbanus proteus proteus
AGGGCGCGTTCCCACTGCGTCGTAACGACAGATAATCGTGTAGTTTAACGACATGATTTACTGTCGTCTACGACATTATTTGCAGTGACGACATATTGACAAAGCGACTGCCGTAAAACGATAAATTGTCGTGTACGACATAGTGGGAACGCGCCCTTAAGGTAAAGTTTGGTGATAAATTAAAATTAAAAAACAGCGAAATAACCGTTTTCTTTGAGGCTGAAATACCTGTGGTGGTGTAGCTACGTGAAATAATTATGTAATTGTCACAAGTAATTATGTAATTTAAAAAATCTATAAAACTTTCATAAAAATAACGTGGCTTTATACATACTGCTGCCAATGTAAACGGGTGTCATTTTCGATTTCTTCCAATTCACAACATTCCTCTTCTAGCCTCTCGTACTTGTCTTGAAGTTCTGTGAGTTGCGATTCTAGCTCCTAAAAAGACGAAATCGATATTTAACCACATAACATGAAAAATTTAACGACCATCAACAACAACATTAATATGCAACGTACTTGTATCCGATTTTCAAGCAGAAACTCCTTTTGCAATCTCTGCGCTAACTTCGCCTCCTTGACGTCTTGCGCCGCTTCGTATATCGATATCTTTCCTTCCAAGAACTTGAGCCTCCTCTCGTAATACTGTTTGTGCTTCTTCCCCAACTTCACGCAACTGCATTCTAAGCCTTCACTATCGTCCTTCGTACTAAGCGTCCTATTCCTAACACCTTGTCTCTCTAACTTCTCTCTTATACTATTCAGTCGTTGTATTTCGGTGTTCAGCTCACCGGTGCATTCAAAACTGTCGTTAACGTCAGTCTGAGTGCTCTTAGATTCTGTCTCTATGCCCTCGAAGATTCCGCTCTCCTGCAAAACGTTATTTGGTTTCCTCTCTTCGCTACATAGACTTTCGAGTGATTCACATTTGTATCCCTTTTGCTGATATGGTGTGACGGTTGCGATCGCTTTCTGTGTTTTGTGCGATAGAATATCTGTTTCGGATTTGAGTCGTAGATCACATATTCTTTTCGGTTTTGTCTGGAAATACGGGAAATTTGCGTTGAATATCAAACCATTGTTATGTTGTCAGACACGGTCAATAACAATGTCATTTTTTTATTTGTCTTTTTCAATTGTCTTGACGTAAACCACAAAGACTAAGGTCGAACGTCAATGTTTATGAATGGTATTACGATAAAATTTAAAATTAAAACATTAATTTAATGACGAATAGCAAAACTTACCTGATAGCATTCATCTTCGCTAACCGAACTGCTTAATGCTTGGAAATTGTATAGCAGCATAAGAACTTGTTCCAGACAGGTCCTGTCTTCCGCAGACGCGGCGTTCAGGATCATCTGTTCCAAGTGGTCTTTCACTGGATTACTCTTTAACGAATCACTGGTTTCGGAGTTCCTATCCAAGATATCAGCTAGTACTTGTGCTTTCGCGAAGTCTTCTTTAAAATCGTCGTGCGGTGTGGCCAGATGCCGTCGTGGGTTGCACGGACTGCTCGGCGCATGGGGTGACTTGTACCCGGAGTCCATTCGTTTGAGTTCTGGAGACGCTGAGTCCTTTATTCGGGATCCAGGGGACACGCAGCCGGAGTCTGAATCCGTCAGGTTGTCCCTCACACCCTGTAAATAAAGGAGAGGTTAATGTTAAACTCAACCGCAAAATTGTGGAATATTTTGAAGATAGGTCCGAATAAAATTCAATCGTAATATTCATACTACTGAAACGTGTCCATGAAAGTTACTGAAGTGTAGTCAATAAAATAAAATGTAGGTATGATTTATACATCAAATCGTTCAGAACTAAATAAAAAGATAAAATAAATGGCTTTTTGAAATTATAATTATTGTGAATATTTCCATATTCTTAGTAAACTGAGCGTAGTAACATTTTCCACGTCAAATCTCTTGTGAAAATCATCTTTTGCAAACCTAACAATATTTTCACGACTATGGTATTGCACGTGTATGTGTCCATTCTATTGTTTATACCAGATATTCGCAACACGAATACAATGCAACTGACATCGTCAGACTTGAAACATTATTCACACTTAGTGTATTGGCTTGACAAAGCTAATTAATTCTTGCGACAATGAGTAGAAAAAACGGTTCAAAGTTTCAAACGATACCTATCACGTCCACGTTGCACACAACTAATTAATTGACGTGTACTACGTAAATTTGAATAACAGGTATTATACGATTACCTAACAAGATAAATCTTATAATACAAATAGAACAAGTGGAAGTTGTATTAATTTTGAAAGATTTTCATTTTCAATGTTTTTATTCCGTCATTCTCTCCCATTCTCTCGTAATAGTTTTCCTCAAGTCCTTCCCCTCTCTACTTATATTCATCCGCTCTGGTTTTTTTGCCTCTTAAGTTTTTCTGACAATATAGTTCAAATTCAAATCTCATTTATTCAAAGTTGATTCATATTTCACACTTTTTGTTATTATTGTTTATAGTTATTTTTGCAGTTATTCTTTCTTCTCATTCATCTTATCTCTTTTAGGCCCTTCTCTACAGTATTCATTTCTCTCCACTTGCTGTTTCCATAATTCCATTTCTCCTTTTTTTCCCACTCTAATATATGTTTCACTCACTTTTACAATTTAACATGTCTGTTAATTTTTTCAAGACTAAGTAATTAAAAGTAATTTTCAATACTTAGTCAACATTCATAAACGAAGTAGATAGCTACAATTTAAAAACAATCGTTTATAAAAACGTTCAACATACTTTCAGCACTATAACAAGTTTAAAGAAACACGCAATTAATACTCATAATTACTGTGTTGTCAGTCAGCTATCATAACTTAAGAACGTGCATCTCAACGTTACCTCACCTGTTGCTCACCAATTGAATAAATCAATAACGCGTCAAAGAAATGCGTCATTTATCTGGAAAATACATGATTCGTATTTTCACGATGAGTTTTTGCTGTAATGTTCAAATTATACACAGTTGAGCGCTTACACGCACAGACACACACACACACATATGTTTATTTTAAATACACGCACACACTTAAACATATCTATGTGCTCACACACAATTAGGAAGAGAAATATAGAGACACAATAATCACTTTAAAAAATAAACCAAGGTTTTCAAATAAAACAGTATAGCCGCAGACAATCCTTGTCTAAATTATGAACATGGGTTTTCTCAGCTTGTTTGCTTTGAGTTTTCATTTGTGTTTATAGTATTCTAGTATTTAAGTGTTAATTTATGACAAGAGAATCCGACAAGACAAAGTAAACTGAACATTTAAAATTCGTAGAGCGTTAGAGACGGTGACATCAGCGGGTTTAAATATGGTTTGTAATAAAATAAACGGTTTATATCCGTCACGTATAGCGGATCTTGTCCAGTAGTGCGTTTATAAGTGCCTATTACTTTATACTTAAATGGTAATAGGCGGTACCCTCTGTTATATCCACATTACTTCAACATTACTGTGGTATAAGATAGATATAGGTGTGTCTTTAAACACTTATCGTTACGTTAGTGTCTGGTTAACATCAGCTTTTTCAACGCGGAAAAATATCCTAATAAATTCCTTTTCTTCCGGAGATGGATTAAAAAGTAGATTATCCGACATACAAGACGTTCTTTTCGATGATATTCTCGTGGCATTCCTCTGGTGCCCAGTCACCAGAAAGAGTCATTTACTCGTATATTCAGCATCGTCCCAAGAAGGAAGATCTCTCTCACTGGTGTCCCTTATGAGATGAGAATGCAGAACAGGCCCTGACGGTTAGGGCCTAACCTATGTGAACCACTCTCAATAGAGTGACAATTAGTCTATAATAACCAAGGTAATAACTTTAGATACATGGTCGTTGTTATTACATATTCTTGAACTATAACACAGACTGTACAATAATTTCCTTCTTCCACGACAAAAAAAGATTAATCGCGAGGATAATCTTGTCATCCACTAGCTACACAACATTCTATCGGTAAGAATGTGGCTAAACATTATTCTCTAGGTCATAGCACATTGCATAAATAATGCACTTTATGAAACGACCAGTGTCCGCCGTTTAACTATGTAGTTTATTATCATAACAAACTAACTACACAATTCTAATTTACTTTATATGTATTAATTGCTAAGCTTCTTGTTGTATTGTTATCGAGTAACGAGAACGTAAGAAAAGAAACAATAAAGAATAATATTACGATGTATCCGCTAATAAAACTCTCTGTGCGTATTCTTATGAGAAAATTGCCAACCTCCGGAAATTTCATGGCGCGCTATAAGCTATGACGCTGCGTTCCTGATTAATGTCAACTACGATGGTCGTTGAATCAATGTGTAGTCCAAATTTGCCAGCCATTCTGATCATAAAATCATAAGATTAGAATTCAAGCAATTCTAGACTTATGATCTGATCCTAGTATCCCGTCTTACTCAAATTTACCGATTTATAAAAAATCTATTACAGTTTTTTCCGCACGCAATAGAGCAAGTGGATTAAACTAAGACGACAAACGACATGTCACGGTTTTAAAACCTGACATGAGTAGGTGCGATTTCATATTCATAGCCTTGTTAATGTTCTATTGCCATGTATGTACATATATGTCGAAAGCTGTTGCGTGTTTTGATATATCTAAATGAAAGGACAACCAAGACTGTACGAAAATTTGGGAATATACTTATGTATCAGTAAACTGTAAAATTGGTATCTGGTTTGACGAGCTTACGTGGTATACACGTAAGCTCGTCAAACCTATTTCTACCTTATAAAGGGTAACGTTTTGCAGATTATGGTAAAAAGACACTTAAACTATACAAGGTTTTCCAACTTAGTCCTGTGAGCATAAGGAAAGCCATCCAGAAAGATGCTTAGACATGCCTTCTTCATAAGCGGCCTGGAATTTATTGGTGTAATTGGTTTTAAACATTAAAGTGACTAGTAAACGAGCATGTAGTCCACCTGTTAGTAAGCGTCTACTGCCTGTGAGACATATGTAATCAACCCCAGATCTTTTCTTCTGTTTACCACACCTTCCAAACCAGAACACAGCAGCGCTTAAAACTATTATATGGCACTAATAAGTGTAGTGGTGCCTCCGGACTCAAATAACAAAGAGTTCTATCTCGAAACTCATTACACCAGCATCAATTTTTATGTTTAATTTGCCGTGTATGCACAATGTATGTATGTACATATGACGGTAAGGCCACTTCGTGTTTCAATATATTCAACCAAGGCTGAATGAAAGTTTGGATGCATATCTGTATTAGATTAGCAAACTGTTCTTTACTTTAAGCGACCTTTCTACCACTGATTTTATATGACCTTTGACTCATTGTCTTTCTTTCAAAGCGCAATTAGCGTGATAACAATCGAAAGATTTGGATTAGGTTCGAAGGCAAAACAACATAAACCTATCAAGGGCATGACACAGTATACTACTAGTATTCTTATCTAGTGAATAACACACTTTATACACTCATACTCCTGTGTCGTGGGTGCCATGGACACATAAACACCATACCCATACATCCAGACCCAGTACAGAAATCTCAATTCATCATTCAGATATCTTTCTGGCCGGGGATCTAACCCGAAATTCATTGCGTATACATCACACTACTCGGCTACGCGAATCGTCAAGACTGTATTTAAAAATAATATCGCACCATAACCCTCCTCCTGTGGACGTCGTAGGAGACCAAGGGTTACATACAAATGTGTTAAATAAAAGCTTATTAAAAAGGGAAAATCACCGATCACTCTATCTTATTTTATGACTCAATAACCAATAACAAAGGGTTAATTATACACGATATTATGTATGTATAAATTGTATAATTCGTTTGCAGTATGCAAGCCATTGATGTAATTGCTCCAAGTAGGGTCGGTGCAGGAAGTAGTGTCATGCCTCTAACGTCTATGTCACGACAGCATACGATTTAAGCCACTTTGAACGTTATTTGTAGTATATTAAGACCTACTGGCTGCTCGTTTGAGCTCCACTATGCCATAAATGATTTGTGTTTTGTTGTATCCTCAGATAAAAAAGTTCGACATATCTCTGTATTAACATACTGAAAAATATTTTTCTCATATGAGTAGTTAGTACTATCAGTCAAAAAATAACAGTCCTTCTATCAGTTCTATGAGTCCAAAAATATACAAAATTCTCTTGAATAATGAGGGATACCAAATATTGTTGATTTGCATTTTATAAATACTAATTAGATACCGATTGTGTAAGTTCTTGCCCTTGTATTTTTACATAAAGGCAAAAGAAGGTATATTGTTGTTGAGAAAAGGCATGGGAAATGAGTTAATAAGTTTCAAATTATTTTTGTGGTGTTGAGTCCTGCAAATACAATTCGATATCGTAAAAAATGTTGAATCAGTGCAACGAATTGCAATGTTTCGCGAGGCGTTATCTTTTTATTTTTAGTCTGAGGTTGTACTTGTGTTAGAAATGTGAAGTGTGGCGTTATCCTTGCTCGTAATATTTATCGTTTAAGTATTTATTTGCAGTGAACTTCAAATGTATAATTTATTTGTATAGGGTATATGTTTACTTTATCTAAGATAGTTATTTAGCGTTCCTACTATACACAAAGAATAGACTCGTTATAGAATAATATAAATAGAAAGATCAAGTTCAGATTTTATTTAATACATTATTTAGACCTCTGCCTGACCCGGGACCAAAACCAACACCCTCTGCGTTTGAAACTGGTATAATAACGGTGCACCACGCGGATCGTCAATGTATAATAATATGTCTAGAACTCTACATTTATCTTCCTGCTTAAAATCTAATAAAATCCATTTATTTGTATGACCATTCAAGCACCACTAATCAACATACAGAATAATAAAAAAAAATAAAAAAAACTACCAACATAATAAATAACAAGTCAATAACTCGTAGCCTTATAAGGTCACGTGTAGGACTGATACTCCGTGGGCTGAATACCCAAAATCAATTCCTAAGTCAGTATTGACTGTCAAACATAATAATATGGCGCTTCATCACTTCCTGCGTATTGCCATACGTGGGCGAAAGGATGGTATAGCAAAGTACTTTATTTAGCTACCTGCTTTGTCTAACTAATGAAAGTAACTGTTTAATGGGCACATATAAAATCAAATCAAAATTAAAAAAAAAATATTCAAAGCAAATGAGCATTTATGGTATGTGGTCAATGTCGTTAATGGAGATCTGTTTCTCTCATTTGTCTATAGATCCTAGTTTCTACATTACCACCCTCTTCAAACCAGACTACCCCAGTGCTAAACACTACTGTTTTAAGGCAGAATTAGGTGTTGGAGCCTTAGGAGTCGAACCACAAAGAGTTATACTCATATATATGTTGGTTAAAACGTCATAAAATCCTATTTCCTTTTCTAAAGGTAACATTTCGTGTTGCACTGTTGGATTCCACATTGAATCGGCTTACGCCGTTAGAAGGCGGTATTCCGTGAGCATCCTGACATAAGGTCGACCGTACATGTATGTTTGGCCATTAGCCACTCATCCATATTCCGACGGCGCCTGACATTACTTAACTTTGTGGAACAGTCGCGGTCGTCGCCTGTTACCACAAACGAAGATATTAAATTAATTTATGTGTAAGATTGGTTTTATAAATTAACGCAGTAGCCCTTTTTGTGACTCTATTAGGCAACGCGGAATTTAGATATTTTTGTATGTCTTTTGATTATTTATATTTCGGTTAAGCAAGAACTTAGACAAACGTTAGTAGGATCCAAAATGTATGAGCAAGAAGAACTTTTTCTATGAGTAGTTATTCCAATTGTTATTTAAACAAATGAACGATAATATAACCTGCATAAGAATGCGACGAAGAAAGACTTTCAACAATAATATCCTTTAGGAACATTAAGATAAATACTAGTATTCTCTGTGTAGTGGATGCCATGGACACACACACACACACACTTAAACCTAAAACGGAAATCTATTTATTAATGAGATATTTACTTAATCGCGAATCAAACCCGGAACCTGCATGTCAGATTGGTATGGTGACCGCTCCGCCTCACGAGTTACCAATAGCATAACAAATAGGTCTTAAATAGCATATAATCAAGTGGTTGAAATATATCTAACGACTTAATTTAATATGTAATGGCTATTAAATCTCAATATGGGCTCTCTACCCACGAACTCATAGTCTAAATGTCGTATATGGTCCTGACTCGATTGTGCAAACAAAACTAGGTGGTTGATAGTTTTGATAAATAAGGTAAATTATTTGCATAGGTTACCTACCTTCTATCGCTTTATCTATGAAGCGCAGGTATGATACGAGGTATCTACAAAATACTATGTTTGAAGGTACATTAGTACGTAGTAAGTAGTTTTTACTCATGTAGAGATATTGTAGAGTTTGAAAGAATACATTTATCAATAAAATAAAAACTAAAGAACCTACTTCACTCCCTATTGCGTAAAGTTAACGAAACCTGAAGTATAAATAACAAAATAATAACTACATAATGAAATAAATGTATGTAGAGTTCGACAAAGTGTCTAATACCTAGGAATAAAGAGAGTACAGAGAGTAGAAAGAACATAACACAATTCTACGACGATAAACCAAAAAAATCCGATTTGATGTGTACCTACACACGTACAAGTAACTATAACTGAATATATATCTGTGGTGAAAAAAATCAAGGTCGTCACGACATGAATGAATAGACCTACCTTATAATTATATTGTAAGAAAAACCTCATTCACAGATTTCATAAAGATAATAAGATTATAGACGTTAATTGTGTTAGGTACCTACCTACTATATGTATAGTTTTCCACATATGAAAAAAGAACTCAACATTATAATATAAACACCAACCTTTTCAGCCAGCGCCTTTTCCTTGGCCGTGAGCAATTCGTAATCCATATTTAATTATTTTGGTTCACAAAATCATTTAAGAGTCACGAATTTTTCACACAGTCCTATCACTTAAACGACTCAAAAACGAATGGGCACAAAACCATTTGAATAAAGTTCTTCACAATATGCGTAGCATTATCACTTCTTAATCGTATTTATTTGCATTTATAACGCACGTAATTTACATAATACTATTATACTATGCATATTTTCACCGGACTACTTTTCTACTAGTTTATTTATTTATTTATATTCTCTTATAAATCTCAGCTACAACTTAGACACAAGTGGGATATTGGAATGTCGAGAGATTTCTTGAGTGTTCGTGTTGTTCAGGGGAAATGTCTGAAATTTTATAATGATCTCTGTTGTTTATGTTACAGATTAATTTTGTTGTTATTTTGCAATAAAATATGTTGTATTTGTATGTATCTGAGCATTTTTATCTACTAAAGGAGAACTTTTTGGATTCGGCTTATTATTTTAGAAATACAATACACTTGAAATATATATCTCAAGCTGGTTTAAATTTCCACAAACGACACTCTAAAAATACTTAATACTGTTAATGTAGGGACCACTTCGGTTTGTTTTCTTTATTCCCACCAACGCCATAAAAAATACAAGTTGCTTTCGGGGTGTCAACAATCCCGCGCACGACAATTATGATTTTTTAATTTAACACTGAAAGCAACTGCTGTGCTTAATCCTGCGAATCTTGCGAACACAACACTCGCTTGTCACCAAAACATCGCGACTTTCAATAGCTTCACCTTCTACTCTTTAACTCTGTATTTGTATATTATTGAAAAAGAAAAATAATCACATAATATTGAAGTTGATCTAAAGTTGTAGCTAAAATTTCCTCCCAACGTCAAATTAATATTGGTGTGCACTTGTCGTTAATTTGCTAAAATTCCGCGCCAAAACAACACTGACAGTTCGTTTGACGTCTAAGATTTAAAACACTGAATTCACTCATCTCCACCATCACTCCCAATTCCCACGCACCTTATCAGCACCCGCGTCCTCAAGTTCCAACAAGCGGAACTCCATCAGCTCGAGTTGGTCGCGCGCGTCTCGCAGCGCGTCGGCGAGCCGCGTGCACTCGCGCGCCGCGGCCGCCGCGCGCTCGCCCGCGCTCCGGCACTGCCCGCACGACTGGGGGGAGAGGGCGGCCGTTAGTTTTGACTTGTGTGGATACTCCTGGTATTATTAAAAAAACATTATATTGATTAGTACAATAAATTATTATACTCTATGTTCTATATATTTTTTGGAATTACATAACCATAGTTTATTGCATATTTTTTTATTGCTAAGTATATACGTGATATTTTTGTCTTACTACGCTAAAATACTACACAAATAAATATTTTTTAAATGGGGTGTAGGTACTTTTGAAAATCCTTTCTTACCAAAAAGTGTAGTATTTTTATACTATTAATTAGGTGCCTACAAGCTTAAAACAGGTATGAATATTTGTAAATCCATTTTAGTGCTCATATTGGTAGGTTATATATTGGTGGAGCTCTCATTTAAAATTTTATGCTTCTTCGCCATTTGTCTCTATATTATCTGTCACTTAAAATATGCAAATTATTAAACTGTATTTTAATAGCTTTCATATTATAATTTTTGTTTCTTTAAAAACGAAAACTTTAAAGTATAGACTTAAGGGCATATTTACGCTCTACCCAAGTCCTTATCTTTTTTATACAACGCTTGGCCACCCTACATAACAATGAAACTCCATCGACGTGACGCAATAACTAGCGCCAATAGTTTAGTAGGTGACAACGTGTTTATATTGCGAAACTGACATTTAGTGGTGAACTATGCCGACGCTCAAGGCCAGATCCGAATTCCATGGTAATTGGTGTCATCTTCCTATACCATGCACCATAAGTGTTGTTATTAAGTCATTAAGTGTATGTCAATAAGCGTAATTGGTTCTGCCGTTCTTTTTGACAATAAATAAAATAAATATTAATGTCCTACTGTACGGCATGGGTTTTTAGTTAGAATAAAAGGGCTTAATTGGTAATGACCACCAACACGCACTGGAGCAGCGTAGTGGAGTATGCTCCAATCCTCTCTCAGTTGTGGGGGAAAACCCGTGCCCAGCAGTGGGACATAAAAAAGGGTTGCGGTAATTGGTAATGAATATTGATAATTAATAGAGTTCACACACTTTTGAGTACTCTTGTGTTATTCTTAGGCGTGTTCCTTACGATATTTTCCTTTGCTTCCTCTAAATCAAGTTAGACACTGCAAAATCATAATCGCTTAGTAAAAAACTTCTGATTCGATTTAAACTCCGGACCCTACAATAGAGAGACCGAATGTCAAACCGCTAAGCTATCACTGCTTTCGTCATTTCTGTTTGTTTATTTGACCCGTATACATGCACTAAGCCATTCATCTGATTGCAATAAAATTTTAGTTAGCTTAGCTGTTGTTGCACGCCCGCCAAGGTTTTTTGAATAATAAGTACAATCAGATTTACGTTGACGTTTGTACACACACATAACTAACAAGTCTGAGTCTAGATCTAGAAATAGGAAGTTTAAAAGAACTGTTTATCTTACAATATGTTAAAAGACGGGATTTTTGTAAATTCATCCTCTGAAGGAGTAAATACACGAAAAAATGTAGTATGATAATAAGTCAGTTTTGAATCATGATTGATAAATAAAATTGTAAACAATTAAATATTGTAACAACTGTGTATAATATCAGAAATATCATCAATACATTTCAGGCTTCACATGGTCCTACATTTAAGAAAGTCACACTTTATTTTTAATATTAATTTGGTTGGTTTTCTTAAGATATTGTCCCTCACTATAAGCAAATAAATTTGAAAATTTTAGTGTCACAAAAATTGTTTTTACACAAGTAGGTATATATTTTAAAATATCTTTTACTAGGGTTACACAACCACACATTTATTTCGGTGAGCTTAGCTAAGTTACCACATTATTTGCAGCCCACTTTGCGTTGTTTACAAAGGAAAACGTCAATATTGGAATACTTAAAGTCACGCAAGAAATGCATACTTTACTAATATTAAAATAAAGGTATGTACAGAATGATAGAATAACTTTTCACAACGGGGCATAGGTTTCAGAATTATAAAAGACCTAGCGTACGCCAACAATTTTGTTCCTTTTATTATACTTTTTCCTGTCTATCGTAATAAATTTAGTGTACCTAATAATTATATAACACTTTTTTATTTTAACATTATAGATAAAGACCACCAAATAAACATTATGTACGTTAGTGAACCTTATAGAGAAAATAATATCTTATTATAAAACTACCTAGCCTAAAGCAATAGGCCACCTAATCAATCTAAGTAATCTATAAAATTGATCTTAGGCACCATATTTTTAATCAATAAATTTAATATTGCTTTGTAATAAAATGTTGCGTAACCTTTAAAAAAAGAAGGTGTGTACGCACCTTTATTCTTATGAATAGAGGAAGGAAAGGATTCAATTCATTGACGATAGTAATTAGTACCTTATTGTCGTTATGATAATTACGCTATCAGGGAACCATACTCTGTCATTATCTGCATATTAGCAAGCTTAGCAAATCAATGTATGTATGTCTATAATTAACATCTACTTGTTTGACACTTTCTTACAAAAAAAAAAACGCTACCTAGGTATTCATGTTTTTCATTCAATCAATTTTGGATCCAAATAGCAAAAAAATGTGTAGTCTATATAACGCCGAGAAATCCTCAGGTCATCTTTAATAGTCACAAATACAAAACTCTATATAACTAATTTCAAACAAAAAGTGAGATTTAAAATATGGTAGGAATACCGTGGCGAGGATGGTGCCTCTACAGGAAGTTTTTGTTTCCCAAGTAAAGGTTAAAGATTTCAAAGGCCCGTAAAATCGGCCTGTTTGTAAGGAAAGTAGTTCCCAAATTTGGGACATTATCAGAGATAACAGTTCCACTCACCCACATGTCGTTGAGCGGTTGTGGTGACAGCGAGGCGGGCGCGGAGGATACCGCCGAGTCTTCGTCCGACGGTGCCTCCTGAAATGAAATTGTATTAAACCAAGATTCTTTAACGACCACTTCCAACCATTCATCAACACCGAGACTCACTGCTGGATCTATATCCAGGCTTAATTCCATGCTTATTCCATGCTTAATGCATATTTGTCAATGCTCTTTACATCTAGCATGCGTGTTCGTGACCGCAGTGATACACAGAAAGACGCCGCTGCTCCAATTTTTTGATCTAAGGTATTTAGTAAAGTAAGTACCTAGTATAAGTAGTTAAATAATTATAACATCTCTGTAGTAACGTTTCACCTGACGGCAGTGGCGGATTTGCCCTAAGGCACAGTAGGCCCGGGCCTAGGGCGGCCGGATTTAGGGGCGGCCGGATTTAGGGGCGGCCGGATTCAGAGGCGGCCAGTCATGACAAAAAATTCAGTGATTGTAAGAAGTAACTCAGAGTACCTAAATATTAAAGGAAATACCCGTGTATATAATGGCAGCACTGCACCGCATCGTAGGTATTAATAACTATTTTTATCTATTACTGATTTATTAGAAAACGATAACTCATGTGCTAAACTAATTTATTATTTAAATAAATACATTA
>DWPV01004475.1:0-13575 GCA_018251915.1 Urbanus proteus proteus
GCTACTTCAATCATATAAAAAATAAATAATTATAATAAAAAACTAATTTGGCACATTAAAAAAAGGTAAATATTAGCTGTAAAATAAAATACCTACCTATTTTCCTTTCAAAAGTACCTGTACTTCATCTCTAATATTCTAAAGCATTATACGTAACGTAATTAATACAATAACGATGTGATGAGAGTTCATTAGTCTTGGGAGTTTGGGGATCACGATATTACGAGACACAATATTTATAAAATAAATAAATTACCTTTCACTCCCGCTTTCGGCGCTACTTAGCGGGATAGAATATTCACGTTGTAATTACGCATATAACGCATGTTAATATACGATGGTGTCGATAGTAGCTTTTACATAGAAATATTAATCCGCCAATAACATATGATTTGAAGTTTAGTCACAAACGTTAAGTTTTTTATCATCTGGGACTACCCCCGCACTTATATCCTACGCGCAAATCTGATTAGAGTGGTAGTCTTTTGGTAACCCACATACATGACAGGAAAAGCAGGAAAATGATCTATTATTTATATGATCGAAGTAGCAAACGAGCATGCAGTCCATTTGATGGTAAGTGGCCACTGCAGCTCATGGACATCAAGCCCAGGTTGATCACAGATATGTTGCTACCCGTGGGGACTGAGCTCAAACGCCTCGGATAAGTATGTCTTCCTTACCACACCCTCCAGACCAGAATACAGCAGTGTTTACTTCCTATAAAACCTTATGTAGATATCTGGGTACAGGTATGACCCGCGTGTGGGCGTTAACCCGCGTGCTATTGAAAACCCCTTAGAGATCCAAACCAAAATTTGCGAAAATATAAAGGTCAAAAGTGATTGACATGGATTTTATACAGGTTAACTTCATTTCAACAGCTTGATATTAACTTAGTTTTCAGTTTATGATTTTAGACTTCAGTTATTAAGTTCCAAAGTTATAACGATGTTAGTTAATTGGACTTGGATATGACGTTATACAAAGTTAAGCACACGTCTACACTAATATTTTCAAAGTCAAAGGGGATGGAAAAAAAGACCACTTACCTATACTTTGACTGACCCAAATGCCAAGCATGTCGAGCTGCAGCAGTCTATGATACAGGCTGGCTCCATGCAGATGGTTCATGAAGAGGTGGTAGAGGAAGGAGCCGCACCAGGGCGCCAGCGCTCCCAGGAGGTGGCACAGCGAGAGGAACCACGCGCCGCCGCCGCCGCTGCCCCACGGCAGCAAGCCCGGGAGGACAGCTAGTATGTAAACTAAGGATACACCTGAAACAAAACGAATACACATTAATTTTATGGTTTTGACAGTTTTTTTTTAACTTAAACAAATGTTTCATTATCAACTGTGTGTGTCACTGCAATTTTTCGGTTCTGCCTCTGAAGACGAAAAGTTCTACCTTTGATATTCCTTATTAAGCTCTGCTATGTTTAAGGGTGTATAATGGAGACGTATTTATTACGTTCCAAAATAGACTTCAGGTACGCATGTGTGGTAGGTACAATCTCAAGTAAAGTTCTAATCTTAATTAGGACTAGCTGATCCCCGCGGCTTCACCCGCGATAAAAAAGTAAAAAGGAATACATATAAACATAAGTAATGTCCCGCTCTCCCGCGACGGAGGCCGCAAGCGCGTGGCGCGCGCGTTTATACTTTTTTTCAAAATTAAAGTGGCCTATGTTACGTCTTAGATCTTCAGCTATCTTCTAGTAAAAGTCCCTTCAAAATTGGTCCTGGCGTTTAGAAGATAACTTCAGTCAAACAGACAGATTGACAAACAGACAGACAGGATTTTTTTTTAATTGCATTTTCGTTATAGGTGTCGTGTATACTTTCATATGCATTGACTAAAAAATGTTATTTTGAGATCACAAACAGACACTTCAATTTTATTTATTTGTATAGATTAATTACAGGTGGCCATATATCCCACAGGTCTCTTACCATTAGGTGGACTGTATGCTCATTTTCTACTTTTATAGTACAAAAGTTTTGCACGAGTCGTTACAGTAGAAACAAAGTCATCAATTAATTACTATTGTTCCTACGCTATCTACTACGGCATGTTGCCGCTTTTGTCTAGACCTCGCAATATGAAGATTAATTTGTCAGCTTGATTAATTAACGGGCTGAACAGATCATGTGCGCTAACGATAGCATCCAACCCACAATGCCGATATAAATTATTTTGATTTATCGTTTCGCGATATCGTTTAAGCGATTGCAATGTGTGTATAATATGTATGTTCAATTACTGACTTTGATCAATATGCCATTACCCCACTGTTGGTAGCATTTTCTTTTAAAATTAAAGGGAGTTAAACATGATTATCTAGCATTATAGCCAATTGCTGTCTCCCCACACACTCCTTTGAGTATTTTATTAAAAGCTTATAATTTTGCATTTTTTTACTGATATAGTCAGTAATAGCTAACTCATTCACTATGACTTCAGGTTACAGATGTCCATGGGCCGTATGTCCACTTACCATCAGATTGACTGAATGTTTCTTTGATATTAAATTTAAACAAAACATCAAAATTTAAATAACCTGACTGTTATTTGATCGATTTCAGTACATACAATAATTATGAAAAATAAATAAGGGTGTTTATTATAATAAAACCCCGTTAATATAAAATAGTAAAGTCATATTATTAGACCAACGTACTGTGTGGTCATATATCGATCGCTGCCGGCCACCTAGTTAGTTAATTTCCAATATTTGCTACGTCAGCGGCCACTGATTAAAATTAATCGGTTTTAAGATTAATGATACGAGTGTGCTTATTTTATTTCTGATTGTCATAAAGTACCTAACGAGCATATAGTTCACCTGATGGTGGCTGCCACCCAAAAACATCTGAAATCAACCCCATATAAGAGGTGGGCTATTACGACCATAGATGCATTGCTACCCCTGAGGACTAAGTTGGAACACAGATATGTCTCCTTGAACTACAAAGCGTTCTACCACCCATTTTTAAATATTCGTAAATTTTGTATGTACAGTAAAAATATCTATACAAATAAGCGGAAATGCAATAAAAAAATGTATGTGTTTGTCTGTCTCTCTAGATAGGCCAAACAGATGTTTGGCTGAGGTAATCTTCTAAATGGCTGGACTGATTTTGATGGGACTCTCACTGGAAAATAGATGAAGGTCTAAGGCGTAACATAGTCTACTTTAATTTTTGAAAACTCGATTGGAGAGCGAGATGATATTTATGTTTAAATATGTATTTTTACTTTTTAAACGCGGGTAAAACCGCGGGAATCAGCTAGTGCTATAATATTGTTAGATGAACTGGGACAGAGATATTTTTAATATCAGCCTTCGTCACCAGCCTCTCGTTAAATTAATCGCTTTTTAGATTAATGGAGACTGCTTTGATCCAATGATTAATGTTTGAAGATCGCTTACTAAAACTTAGTAAATAGAATGTGATATTCCGAAGATGTTTAGCTGAAGTACACAAGTTCGTTCAACTTTGCCTTTCTTCAGACATGCCAGGCTTAAATTAAGGTTATAGGCCATCTAGACAAAAAAGAAAAATAGCAAAAGCAAGGGAAAAAGCCTAGATTTAGTTTAAGATAAAATGAGAAATAATTTTGTGATAGCCGCATGAATAAATTATTATTCTTGGATATTTTTTTTGAGACAATATGGTTGCTCATAGAAGTATAAGCACAATATGACGATGGCTTAAATGAACTTATGTTTTACTTAAGCTTTATAGAATTCTTTACGAGACAACAGCATCTCTGGTACAATAAAATTACTTAGCCTCATAAAAAGCAGTAGAGCGTGAAGTGCATTATTATATTCTAGTAAAAATAGATAAGAGTTTGATTTTATATACCTACATAAGGGTGAGCAACTTAATTAGTTTTTTTCTTTCAGTTTTCTTGCGCGACGTATAATTTTTAATTATCGCTAACATAAGTAGCGTGTTTAAAAGTAAAAGGGTGAGAAGTGAGTCACACTTGCCTACACATACATTGAGTCATTGCTATTACCTTTAACAGATTTAAGTAAAATACACCCTTAAGTAATTTCTAAATAATATTTGCCTTTAAAGCGAATGAAAAGACTAATTACATCTTAATTTGTCATGTGTCACCGTCAAGTGCCCGTCTGACACATAAAAGGTTCAAGATAAGGTCCGGGGCAGGCATCTAAACGATTAATGTAGATTCCTATCCTGGGTCTGGGTGTTTATGTCTTTGTAAGCGTCTAAATGTGTAATCTTAATGCAGGTTACATTTTTTTAGAAATGCTAACGGTTTCTACACTCATAGCCCCACAGTACGATTTTCTTCTATGACGTAGATGCTATGAATACTCCCTAAGACGCTCAACACCCAGGCCTAGAATAGATATCTAAATTCATCATTCAGACATCTGTATGGCCGGGGATCGAACCCGGAACGCATTGCGTGTCAGATATGGTGTCCACTCTGCCACACGGGTCGACAGTGCTTTTATAAATAGCAAAAATATTTATAATTCCAAACCATTCGTTCAAAAAGAGGGTGCAAAATATCGGGGCGAGGGAGAAATATACGAATTGTTTCCGAATAAAGGGAGCACGAACGTTACGCTAACAAACTTTGAACATTTTTGCTTTTCAAAATCTTTTATTTAGGACAAATTTTATGTGCTCATAAGTTTATTACGTCGATTTCTATGAACCGTATGATGCCGTATGATACGAGTATATTGCCTTTATTATCTAATTTATCTATTACTAGTATTAACCCGCAGCTTCGCTCGCGCTCATTCACACAATGAGGCCGTAGGTATAAAAGTAGGTACATTGTAGGTATAAAAGTTACTTTTCTATCCCGCGGGAATAGTATCGCTTTTCGGGATAAAAGGTACCCTATGTCCTTTTCCAGATCCCCGGCAATGTGTGTGCAAAATTTCATAACGATCGGTTGAGTAGTTAAAGCGTGAAGATGTTATAAACAAACAAACAAACAAACAAATAAACGGACTTTCGCATTTATAATAATTAGGATTAATCAGACTTTTATTACAAGTAGCTCCTACAAATCCACTGCTAGACGCCTATTTTAGAAGTGTGTCTATGAGAGAATTTCGGAAAAAATAATGGCCTATTAGCCGTCTAAGTCATTTTAGATACGTCCATTCTAAGTCAACGCGATACAGAGATTTATTTTTCATTTTATATTTGCGTTTTTCGACAAATAAATTCTTATTATTATAGGTAAGCACACCTTACTTAATAAGTTTCAGGAATGTATTACTTGATAATAAATGCCGAACTTCTTCTGAAAAAAAAACATTTTAGATATCCAATCAATCCACGTTACAATTATGAGGTGAAATATTTGTCTACAAATCGATCTCGGTTTAATTGAAACAACTGCTCACTACAGCGAACTTATATAGATTCCAGCTTTAATCTTGTTTAAAGATCTTACCAGTTATACAGGGTTATTATTTCAATTGCGCGTGGATAGCCAACCGTAACGAATCCATAATTAATTAACACTATTGGAAAGTGAAATAATAGGTATAGGATCTATTTTTTTCAACTCGTACGATTCCCGGCTAGGGAAATAGATTTAAAAATCGAATGATACAATAATGATTTAGTATTATAAAAAATGCCCCGTAACTTCCAGCATTTTTGGATATTCCTTATACTTTAGGATTTGGCCACCACGCCCACTTGAAATGAATACTCGTATATAGTTATGCGAATTATCATCAAATCGCCTGATGGCATGCGCACGCAAGGCCCACGGTAACGACCTTAGCCTGGCACACGGGGCCCACGATAAATCACTTTCGCTTCGCTATTTGCCTTTCGATTTTTACGGAAAAACAACTAAGTTAATTATAAAAGTCGTTTGGGAGAGTAAAGTCTGTCGACAAATACTTCAAGACGCTTAAGTGTAGACCTAGGTATACTTGTATATAGAAATAAATTCATTTTTTTAGGTTTAATTAAAACTCATAAAAATATTTAAATTTAAAGTTTATATAAAAATATATTTGGATATACCCAATATTTATTTTTTAAATTACTATTAATTTTTATATTGTACGACTACATTAAATGTCTTTTATACGTTTCAAACACATTTCAAAAATACTTCTACTACTTACAAGTTTCGTACAAGTTTACAGATCTTAAAAACACGGATTTAATGCGAATATAACTAAGTAGCAGAATGATAATAGCATGCGCACAAGTCATACACACTATAAAGAAAATAATCCATTTACATATATGCGTCACTCAACTCATTTAAAATTAAATAAGTACAGCTCAGTATGAGCAAGTAACATGCGAAATTATATCGATCACACCATCGCCGCCCTACGTTAGATGTTTACATTGATTGTAGGGCCCGCACCCTTTCTTGATAGTTGATTGTATTAAGTTATTGTGTAATCTTTACGTATATCATTAATTTATTATTATTTTTGAACAATGTTCTGGTTGAATTATTTAATTAAGAGGGCCTTAGGAAATTAATTCTTCTTACCTAATTGAGATTTAGGTAAGAAGAACTACTTGAGTGGATGGAGAGAAAATTTCTGATTATTCTATTTCAGAACATGTAAAGGCGTTTAATGTTTTTTGATTGCTTGTATGGGGCCTTAGACAGTGAGACATAATTATGTATATTTGAATATATGTATTAACTGTGGTATGAACTATTTTTTATGATTTGGAAATAGCACAGTCATGATGGTAAACTCTACCACCCATGGACATCCGCAATCAACACCAGACAAAATCTGTCCTGTATGAGGTTGACCACAGATGCGTTGCTACCCCTGAGAACTAAGTTGGAAAGCCTCGGATAAGTATGTCTCCCTTACCGCTCCCTTCAGATCAGAACACAGCAGCGCTTGACACTGCTGTTATTAGGTAGAAATAGGCGTGGCGGTGGTACCGCCGGAGTCGCACCGCAAAGAGTTCTACCATCTCTAATTAGTAAACAGCTGCAATATCAATACCATAATCCTAACTGAATAGGACTCTATCTACATCTGGGTGGGTCCTATTCAATGGGTGGCAGTGCCAACTTACAATTAGATGAACTTACATCTTTATAAATCTACATACTACTAAAATTCTTAAGTATGTTACGTTATGAAAAGTAGACTGTACTTTACGTAAAAATAAATAAGTATCGTGGGTATATTCCGTTGTTTGTCTGGCACGCATCCTCTCGCTACACAAGAGAACGCCATTTTATCGTGATATAAATATTTTCAAGCCATAATCCTAGCCCTTTGTACCTGCTCTTTGTAAAATGTATTCAAGAGTTCACTAAGCTTGTTATACGTATCTATATAAATCATATAAATAATATATTTTCTTGCATTGAAAGCATTAATATCAAAGTATTAGTAGAAAAAATTAGGTCTCCTATATGTCCTGAATTAGCATACAAAAGTTGAATAGATAACTATTCACAAAATAAAAATAACATTATTAAAATTATATTTTTACTAAACATTGAGTCATACGAGTAGACACTCGTATGACTCAAATCATTCCAAATCTATACAAATAAATAAAATTGAAGTGTCTGTTTATGATTACAAAATATCATCTTTTGACTCAATGCATGTGAAAGTATACACGATGCCTATAACGAAATTGCAATAAAAAATGTCTGTCTATCCGTCTCTTTGGCTGAGGTAATCTTCTAAACAGCTTACCCGATTTTGACAGGACTTTCATTGGAAGATAGCTGAAGGTCTAAGAAGGTCTAACATAGACTACTTTAATTTTGGAAAAAAGCATCAGCGCGCGCGCTACGCGCATGCGGTCGCCGTCGTGGGAGAGTGGGATATTACGTATGTTTAGATATGTATTCCTTTTTACTTTTTTAACGCAAGTGAAACCGTGGGGTTCAGCTAGTACAACAAATAAACTAAAAGTATTTACAGTATATCAAACACATTATTCTTGTAAACTACTTTAAAACACCTACACACTTAAAATTACAGTAGTTAACTACACAATTGCACGTAACTATTACGTTCGTCAGGAAATTGACATTGGAAATTTCTCGGCCATTATAGTATTGCAATTATGTAAAATTGCTGTGAAAAGATATGAATTGTGAATTGTCTGGGTTGTTAACTATAATAGTATAGATATATGTATAATGAGGTAGGTATAAGGTAGGTAGGAGTCACACTTATTCGAAGCGTTCTACGGAGATCTGTAAACAACCTCATATAGAACAAGAATTTAACTTGAAAGCCACACGGGGATACAAGGAACCTCACAGTTTTATATAGAACAGCCTTAAATGAAAGAAATACTTGTCTGAAACTATTTATAGTCGTTTTTCTCCCTTCTCGGGACATACGGACAGAAAAACAGGCAGACGTTCGAGTGACCTTTTTAATTAGTAAGAATACTAAAAATAAAGATTTTAAATTTGATTAGCTTTAGTAATGTACATTTAATTGATTTTCTTTTCATTTGAGTAAAGATTTTATGTGTCATAAGTAAATATCGAAATACACACAATGAGAAGATATAAGAGAAGAACGCGTGCTATTACTTTTTTCAAAAATTAAAGTACCCCATGTTACGCCTTAGACCTTAAGCTATCTTCCAGTGGAAGTCCCGACAAAATGGGTCCAGCCGTTTAGAAGATTTCCTCGGCCAAACAGACAGGCAGACAGACAAAAAATGCATTTTTGTAATAAGTATCGTGTATACTTTCATATGCATTAAGTAAAAAGTTGTTATTTTGAAATCACAACAGACATTTCAATTTTATTTATTTGTATCATTTTGCTACGAGGTAACCGGAAACCAGTCAAGAGATTATTTAGGAAATTTTATGATGTTTGTTAATAAGTTAATAGTAATACATAAATATTGCACCATATAATAAAATTGTAAGGAGTGATTCATTGAAATGTTGTGAAATCCTTCATACTATGTATTTACGTAAAAGGTGCATGAACAATCAGTGCGTAAATTGATAAATAACAAAATTAATTAATTCATCGTGAATGGACATTTAATCTAGTAATATGGTATGATTCAATTAACTAACAAATTAACTTACACCTATTTACGTAATATAAAAAATAATTATATACATATTGACTTTTCTCTTTCCTAGTTAACTTTGTTCTTGTATTTTTACATTTTCACAAAAATACAGGTGTGTGGAGACAAACGTGTCCTTCCTTCTTTCGACAAATTTAGTATCAGCTCGGATATTGTATTTTTCTGAAATACCTATTTTTTCTCGTCTTGAAACTCCACTTTTGACTCGTTCAAGCTCAAAAATCCGAAATCAGCCAAAGTTCCTGTGCTGATATATTTCACCAGTCTGAGCAACAGAGCCATAGCTCTGTGACTATGATACTCTGTACTATAATAATGTGAAATATGACATATCATATTTCACATTATTATAGTACGTAATTTCCTTTCAGAATATATCTACTGCCTTTATAACTTTCCCTCACAATGTACATAAGCGTATATTATATATTATGAGACGATAACACATAGGTACTTGACTGAAAATGAGCTGACGTGACAACATATTATGTATCAAGTATCACTTTTTATGCTACTTCCTAAAAAAGACGCAGAGTCGCCAGCCAAGTAATATGAAGAATGTATTTTGTATACAACATTATGTATTTTTTTTTGTTCGTCATGGTAGGAAACATACATTTTAATCATCTTAAAATTACAAAACTCGACTGCTTAAAACAGTTTGGAGTAAGAAAATCGTACTTTCTACTTATTTTATTACAGTTTTCAGGTGTCATATGTAAATATTATATACCTTATGTAATTATAACAATTGAGACGAATCCAACGGCTCTGTATATGTTAAAATCCGTCAAGCCGCGTCTTTAAAAAACAGGTATTCTAGAGCTGATTCAAGCTACTTCGCAACTTGATAGATATAGACTAGAGGTCGGCCACATACATTGCTATCCCTGAGGACTAAGTTGAAACGCCTCGGATTAATATGTCTTCCTAAACACACCCTATAAACCAGAACACAGCAGCGCTACACTGTTAGTATAAGGAAGAAATCGGTGTGGCGATGGTGCCGCCGGAGTCAAATCGCAAAGAGCTCTTCTACGTTTAAAATTTCTACCGTTAGTTGCTTATATAAGCCCCAGTTCTTAATATTTTGACACAGATTTCAGTCCAGGTTAAATGTCACCAGAAAAGCAATTGTTCCAGCACACAATTGTCAGCATTTCTATATGTATGTATGAACAATAGGTATGTATATGCCGTGCACGGAGGTCGAAACAACGCTATTGACTTTCCATCCATTGTTTGCCAACTCCGAGATACTGCGAAGTTACTAAGAATGACTGAATGAATGATGATTTTTATATACTTTTTGTGATGTTCAGTTTGTTGATTGACTCTATATTTGATACTAGCCTTTTCCCACGGCTTTAAACGCCTTAAATTACAAATAAACCTTCCTCTTAAATCACTTTATCTACTAAAAAAACCGCATCAAAATGTACTGCGTAGTTTTAAAGGTCTAAGCACGCGGAAAGCGACTTTATTTTGTCACTGGGGTTTACAGATCGTAATTGGAAAAGCTATTATTTTGAAAAAATATTTCTGAAAGTTTGCAAAAAAGGTAGTCTAAGATGAATTTGCCGCTCCTTGAATCTTCCGCTCTAGACTTCCGTCCACTCAGCCTATTGGTAAATCTGCAACTACCGCAGAAATAGCAACTCATCTGCTACCAACGTCAGGTAGCAGACGACGTCACTGAACTAATCTGGGATTAATCACACATGTGGCAATAGCTACTTAACATGAGGAGGAGTGCATTTTAATTTGCTAACTCCATATTATATAAAACTATTTTTTGCCCGCGGCTTTGCACGCGTTAAATTACATATAAACCTTCCTCTTCAATCACTCTATCTATTAAAAAAACCGCATCAAAATCCGTTGCGTACCTAGTTTAAAAGATTTAAGCAAACATAGGGACATAAGGACAGAGAAAGCGACTTTGTTTTATACTATGTAGTGATAAACTTTGAATATCAAATAAATTGAAATATAGGGGTAGTTATAGTTCACCTCTGTAGACTAACTAAACATCGCCACGTTGCAGAGCTGTCGATAGCAATTAAATTAGGCTGGACGCGTGACAGGTAGTTCGCATTGCAATTGATTGGACTACACATACGTTTCCCTATTTTGTTAATTACTCAATATACGAGAATAGTTTTGATAAGCGAAAACATAATTGGAATTTTTTGTTTATCCTTCTACTTCCGGCATTATTCAAATGCAATTCATTCTTATCAAGAAGCCTTAGGTATAAAAGTAGGTAGGTTGAAGGTGTAAAAGTTATTTTTCTATTCCTCAGGAGTAGCATCTTTTTTCGGGATGAAAGGTCTATGTCCTATTCTGGACTCCTGGCAATGTGTGTGCAAAATTTAATAACGATGGGTAGAGTAATTAAACCATGAAGGCGTTACACACAAACTAACAAATAAAATGACATTCGCATTTATAATCATTAGGATTGTATTAAACTATTTATAAAAAGAGTCATATTTTTTTAATACGCATATAACGATTTCTTCAGTAACTCGTAACAGTAGGTAGTAAAGTCACTACGAGGCTTGCGTGCACGAGATCCGGGTTCATTGCTGTGTCGATCGATTTAATAGAACTAATGCATGGATATTTTATGGCTGTCATGAAATGTTGATTCAATGGATTTACGGCATGATACCTCATTGTGTATGTGACTCATTGTGTACGGTATGGTTTTAGTTATGTTCAATTTTCAAGGTTATTTTGTTTTATTTAATGAACTATTCATTATGTTGCGTTTTCGTTATGTTACTAGAAATCACTGGAAATATATATAAAGTTACTTAAAATCAACTATACTCATAAAAATATTTAAATATACCTACTCCACAAACATTTATCAACGCATAAAAATGAAATCTTAGTCCAATGCAGCCTACTGGAAGTACCTAACATTTACATTGTAGGTACTAGGAAAAACCGTTACAGTATAGTCTGACTGAAAGACTCCTTACGACTATGGCATGCAACGGCTTCAATTTAAAGGGTCAGTGAGGTAGGAATTTTCCTCTTCGCCGGGCAGGTCCACCGTAGTATGATATACATAAGTATTATATTTTACGTCATGGTAATTTACTCGTCATTGATATGTGGGTGGTTACTGAAGACTTTATATGTATATATAATAGAATTAGCATACGATCGTGCAGTTCACCTGCGGTAAGTGGCCACTTTCGTCCATACAGACCTATAATAAACTTTAGGTAAGTATAAAATTTTATTTAAAGTCTGCTACAAATGCGTAGCTACTTTTAAGGACTCAGTAGAAACGCTTCCGATAACGCTTTCACACCAATATACCAGCAGTGCCTAACACTGGTAATGTATAAGAAAGAAATAAGTATGGCGGCGAATTTAAGCTAGCCGTCCCTTGAATGAAACTACAATGAGTTCTACCAACTTTAAATTAGTTTAGACTGAGTTGAAATGTCAATTTTACTATCTGGTTATTATAATATAGGAATAAGTCATAGTTTAATTTAAAATACGAGTACAACAATAGGTACAGATAATTTCAGACGAAGCGTTACAACTAATATACAAACTTTATCTTGCGCCACCGAAGTGTTCAAACTACTTCAAAGAACTTTAATAAGATTAGATTTTATTATTTTGTATTTTTATTATATGATCGAAGTAGCAAACGAGCTTGCAGTCCATCTGATGGTATGTGGCCACTGCCTCCCATGAACATCTGTAATCAACCCCAGATAAGATCAAGATTCTACCTGAGGTTGATTACTGATGCGTTGCTGCCCCTGAGGACTGCGCTGGAACGCCTCGGATAAGTATGTCTCCCTTACCACACCCTTCAGACCAGAGCACAGCAGTGCTTAATACTGGTGTGCCGCCACAGCTATAGACAAACAGTGCTAAGTGATACTGTGTTTTGGATTTTGAGGTATGGTAGGGAAGACTTGTCTCCAAGAAGAGTTTACTTTGATCATCTATACTATTTTTTTTCATTTTTTTAATAAAAATAAATAAGCAAAACCGTAGAATTAAGAACTTCAAAATAAAAAGAAATCGGCAAAGGAATAAATTTACCAATTGCTCGAGTTATTTTTGCTAGTATTTGTATATTTATCCCGGTAAACATTTATAAATTTATAGGAATTGTATTTTTTTCCTATTATTGAATAAAGCGCCCTCTATTGTCGAGTAGAATTAGTAATTACGGTTAATAGTTAACCGGTAAATAGTTACGATTAATAACATGTATCATTCATACAAATTTTGTGTATTATTTTCATATTATTGAATATAGTAACGAATATTATATATAGCATATAATTGAATTGAATATAGTAACGAATTCATTTGTGAAAATATTTTTTAAGCTTTATTGTAACTAGCGCCATCTACCGAGAAGTGGATCAATTTTTTTGTTACTCAAGAATAAATCCTGGCAGTCTGTTTATTTTTTTTTTATAC
>DWPV01004476.1:0-13574 GCA_018251915.1 Urbanus proteus proteus
TCCTTGTCTTGTGTGTTGTCCATGGCACCCACGACACAGGAAATCCTAGTGTGGGGCTATGAGTGTGAAGCGTTATTATTATTAATAATACTCATACCTTGGGTCACTGAGCCGTTGTCTCCATATCAACTCCTGCTCCTCAGTGCGTCTAGGCACAGTGTCGGTTGAAACGGGGGATATCCTCTCCACCGGGAGGTCATCTGGCACCATGATGTTGAGTACGGCGATCTATAATACATTAATGTTATTATATCATTGCAATACTTTGAAAAAAATATACATTTGTATTCTTTTTGACAATTAATTAACTCTATTTATTCTCCTAATTACTACTTATAGATGATAGGTTTTCTTATTGAATCTTGATATTGCTAAAATCCTTATTTATCACTAAAGTTAAAATTACCCTTCTATTTCCTGGATTATAGAAAAAAATCTCTTTAATCCTAATAGAAATAAATACCACATATTTCAAATAATATCTAGAATCTGTATAGATTAAACAAATAATGTCTAGATTCTATGAAAAAAAGAAACAAAACAGTTTTAAATACTTACAGGAGAAGGCGAAGGTTCTCCTTTGGGAACCTTCGGATCTCTCATGAACTGGCATCTGCACATCGGTTCCAGATCCTGGGTCTTGATCATCACCGGGAACGCAACCCGGTTCTCCCGGAACGCTCGGAACGGTATGGACAGCTGCTCCCCGGATTTTGCTACGGGGACTAAGTTGCCACCAAACTCTAGATAGATAGGTTTTCCTTCATGCACCTGTAAGTTATCAAAATCAAAAAGTTAATAAAATGCATTTAAGTTGGTACGCATTGAAAATTACGTTAGAATTAATTTGAATACATTGTGATGATTTTGTTTATATCACGTAAGATGACTTATCTTTATTTAAGCCTAAACTTAACTTTTTTGTTTGAAAAGTTAAATTTCAATAGATATTGTTCCTAATTCTAATAAACATCCAAATATAATTTTGTAATACACCATAAATGAAAAATATGAGCATACAGTCTTTATGCAACCACAGAATTGCACAATAAATCATCATTAAAAAACAGTCATGACCACACACTTACTTCAACATCCCGGCTCTTAGCGACCTGGATGAAGCGTTCAATGCGCTCCAAGGCCTTGTCTTCCTTGTCATCGGTGACGCAGAACATGCGAAGTTGTGCCTGGCACTCGTCGGTCCTCTTAGCGTACACCACGAAACGGGCCATGAAGGGTACGTGGATTGCCTCCCTGGAAGATTAGGTTTTTTTTAATAGACCAAAATGAAAGAAAAAGAGAAAAATATGTCATCGACACTACAACTATTGTCAAGAAAAATAATTATGCTATAGGAGTTAATATGATTAAATATATAAAAACCAAAGGAACTGGCATGAATTATAGAAAAAACTATCATTCCTTTTACTTATATTGTGTATTTTATAACTTAATTATTTACCAAGTTAAGAAATGAAGATTTCAAGATGACAAAAGAATCAAAAGACCATATAGTAAATAAGAATAAAATAGATTATTAAAACGATATCAACTACAGTAGTAACTTACCGGTACAATTCAGTCGCCATCTTGGTTGCGTCTTCAACGTGTCGGCAATCGATCAACCAGTACCGAGCCGACACAGTTGTGGTGAAAGAGACGCAATCGTTGACAAACGTCAACGGTGTATTCTCCGTAACATCTTCCCAATGAGCTCGATTCGTTCCTCCTGCCGTAATTTTTCTATTATGTACTTTTTGATTATCAAACTCCCAAATATTCTAAGCTAACTCCAGTTACGCAGTCTACAACTTATGCTCTTTTGAATTGCCAATTTTCTTTAACAAGCTATAAGGCAGGAATAGCGGCTTAAACGCTGTTTTGCACTGCCACAACAAATTTTGCCTCAATAAATGCATGCTCAAAGCCCTTTACTGCTACCTGTTCCGTTTCTTCTACTTAAATGCCATCATTAACTACGATAACATCAAACAGAATATAGAAAAGATTGTTTAGTAAATGTACATTTAAGACTGTTTATTTTAGACAAAAATAAAAATTTCATAACTCGTCAGAAATGGTGTAGAACAAGGTTAGAAGTTGGAAAGATAGGTCAAAATAATAAAAAGAAAACAAAATTGAATGTTTCCAAAACGGCCTATAGCAAACACACACACACAAGCAAGGACGACACACCACACGTAACAAATAACGTACCGCATCTTACTTGTTATTAATGAGAACATGACTTAAGTGGCACATCGTGTACGTAACCTGCCTATTTTACATAAGTGCTAAATTTTTGAAAACAAAATAAAATGATACTACAATTTTTAACGAATTTCCAAAGTTTTAGTCTGGTTTTTCGGATAACAGATCTCTCGAAGGACATTCTCTAATAAAACGAAAAATAAACTGAAAATTCCTTTGGTGTCAATAATAGTGATTCAAATAGTGAAGAAATGATGTAAAAGATAAACGGAAATGATAAAATAATTGAACTGATAGGCCGTTTTGGAAAAGAACAACATCAGTACAAGCAAAATAACATAAGTCTTGGGAACACTGACGCATGGGATGATAATGAAGGATGTTGTACCGGCGTGACACATATATTACGTAAGTTACGCTATTATATTGCAGGTGTAAAGTTAGGGTGTGCCAGTACTTCATTTGCAATCAGCTAGAACTCCTTTTAACGTTAACCTTATTCCGAAAGTATCGTGTGAGATAGATCGCAGTGCACTGTTTTCTTGTTCCAAGATTCATTGAGTTTATGATACATAGTGAACGTGAGATAACAAAGCGTAAAAAATTCAGCCCGTGCAAGAAGAAAAATGTATGAGAAGCAAAATATGAAAAAGCATTCAAAAAGTGTCAGAGGGAAGAAATCAATGTGATCGACAATTATACTCTTTGTAAAGCTAAATCAGACCGAGTATAAATATCGTAGGGGTATGATATGAAAACAAGAACCAAAATAAAGGGGGGACGAAAACAAAACGAAACAAAATAAACGTGAAACTTAAACCGATTAGTCTTGTTTTTATAGTTAGTTTGTAAAGTACCTCTAATTTTTTACCTTCGAGAGATCTTTTGCGAAATACCCCTGATGGTGCGCGCCGATAAGGTGGCAGCGAAGATATAATTTAGCGCCACACACGGTGAGCGTGCAACACACACAAACACACGAGAACAAAGACAATGTAGACACGCACAAAACGCACACAGGGACGAAACCCTTTAGCTGCTCTGTGTATTTGCTATAAGCGATTCTTAAATTATATCCCTTAGTGTCCTTAGCTTTAAACTTCAAATGGTCTAGTGTTGTTTTGAGTAGAATAAAAAATGAAAACTAGTCTATAAGTATAATTCATTTGTTCGATCAACATGCTCATCCCGCTGTCTAGAATTTTGGGACATGTAGTTCTAAAACGTATCAATATCTGATCATTCTACTCTAGTCTTTATAGTTTATCAAAGAGAAAAATTACTATAATTTAGATACAGACTGAACTATGAATTTTTTGACTATCTATAATAATGAGTACTATACAAAATTTCAAGTTACTAACGTCTACCGTTATAATTGTAACTTTACGGATTACGAATACGAATTAAAAGGTTAATAATTGACTTTGTCTATGCCTTACTACGCAACTAGCGTGTTGTAATGGAATATAGGTTTACTTACTATAACTTTTGTACCTATTGTCAATTTAAGCGGATTTATTAAGCCTAATTTTCCTAATTTATAGGCTGACTTACCTTTTTTGCAAAGCCATATCAGTTATGTCGTCTGATAGCAAAAAGCCATACTCCATTGCAACACTTCACAGACTTTTTATTTAATTATTGGAAACAATTCTTTATCTAATTTATATTCATTATACAAACAACTACAACTTTAATAATATTTTAATTGCCCTTACGCTAATGATGCTAAGTTAAGTTATTGTTTCCAGCAACTAATTTTATCTGTAGGAAAATAAAGCAAACTATATCTGCGTACCTGATATGGAGCAAAGTAGTCTAAGAGTTGGAGCTGATGATGTGCTGTATTGGTTGGTCATCCCCTGAGTATGGGGTCTTGGAGCCGGCATACTGAGGGTGATGGCCTTATGGAACTTCCTTCGCCGTGGCTCCACGGTCACCACTGGTGACACCGCAACACCACGGCCTAATAACTTCGCAGTTAATTCCGAATCTATTATCTGGGCCTGAAAACAAATATCAAAATTTCATACTTTGCTTTGGCCAAATCAAACAAAGATCATCTAAAGACCAAACGATCGATAAATAAATTGATAAATAATTAAATTCATGCTAAAGTGAATAGCGGATAGATGTGTGCATTTTAAAGCAAAATTAAGTACAGTTTTGTGTACTTACCTCAAAAATGGCACTAATAGTCTTCAACAACACTTTTGCGCACAATTAACAAATACGGGATTTTGTTGTTAACGATAACAAAATAGGAAAGGTGGCAGAGAGCAGATGGTGCATTAAGCAATAATGAACATATGAAATCACAAGAAAAGCAGTTGAAAGTAAAAGTACATGACATCCCGAAAATTATACCACAGTCGTACATCATATTTCTCACACATGCGCTTCAAAAACAAGATGCAACACACATTTTACTAATAAGCTCAAAACACTAAAAATAATGGCAAATAAAATATATGTACATCATGCAAATCTCACGCTTGGTCTTTAGGAAATAACACATAATTATTTCACATAAAATCAATCAAATAACATGTCAAATTAAAGCGAAATTTAACATTACCCAATAAATTTAGCAATCCTTAAAAATACATTTCATCTACTTATCTATCTTAAATTCAAACCAAGTGTAACTTACAAAGACATTGTACAAAACCACACATAAAGACAAAAGTAGATTCAAATTGACAAATCTTATCTTAAGTATATACATTTTCATACAATATTCATTTTCGTTAACATGCTAAGTATCACGCCTAAAGACCAACTAGAGAGAATACGATCTTCAAAACTCAAAATTCAAAAACTCTTCACGCTGTGTGAGAAAGCTATACTTTGCAACTGTAGTGATTTCATATTTCAATCTTGCTTAAATTGAAAACAAACGTTCGTCGTTTAAGACTTTATTATTTCATCTACAATGTTTCCATTAAGTATTTTTAAGTTAATTCTAAATTTATTGGGTATAACATTAGAAGTAACTTACAATGTTACTTACTAGTAATTTAGAATCACACTTCTATGACCGATTGGTCTACAATTAAAACGATATGTGATAAGTATAATTTTTATCTTATGTTCAAAACATTTATTTTAGTCGTTACTATCGCTTTCATTCTGGTAACTTTCGAATATTATGACCCTAAGGGATGACTTACGCTATAAATACTAATTAAAATTCCGTTTAATACTGTATCCTTAAAAAATCAACACAAACCAAGAAAACTATATAGACTCCTATAATTGCCTTTGACTACAGATGCCTCAAACCTGACAATCTTAAATAGGATCACAATCATAAGGTTAATCACAAGTGTGTTATTGACTTTATTCTTCATTAAAATGTGTCATTTCTTTATTCCCAATACTATCTTTCAAACTAGAACACATTTAACAACTTTCTACCATCCACTGATCAAGTATTGAATTTGATGTTATTTTTATTACGAGGTCAATTTTGGAGTCTATTTAGTTTACGTGGTTTGTTGTTGCTAAAGTAAAACCTATCGTAGATTTAATTATAATTATTGCAAGGCAGATTTCATTCATTTTCAAAATAGCAAACATCTTTGTCATTCCATGTAAGAAAATATATAATCATGTATACATTAGTACAAAACATATATTTTAGTATTACGTTGCAAGACGGAATAAGAAGCATTAAAATATATGTATGTATAACTATGCATTTTGGAAAAATAACCTTCCTTCTTAAATTCCTCTAAGATTACGTGAACCTACAAGAGAATCCAAAAAACTTACATTTATGTTTCAACTACATCAATCGGCATTTTCTAACAAAAAATTTGGCATCCTTTGTTTGTACTATAGATATAATATTGCATTTAACGTTAGAACACAAATATTTGGCTATATGTACTATTCGGTAATCATTTCCTTAGATGTAGCAACCTATTAAAATCCAACTGTCAGGCAAAGTTCTGTTCATTATAAAAGTGTTTAACCTATTTTCTATCAATCTGATTACATCTTTCAATATCAGTAAAAAATCCTACCAAATCCTAATACAATCGACATAAAGCAATCATTAATTCTCATCGAAATATAACTATGGAAATGTTAACCATCAGCACTTCAAAACTGATTGAATGATGTGAAATAGTATCCTTAAATATAATATGGCATTCATGGCCATTTTTTAGCTTTTTGTCTCTTTTGGAATTTAAGACATTTGAGTGTTTTGTGATATTTTGCTACTTATTTTTTATGTTTCTCCATTTTGTCAGCGCGATTACTTTTCCTTGCAGCATTAACCATATTTTCAGTTCTATAATAAATGCCGAATAGAATAACATTCCCAAAATATAATACTTCGATGTCAAAACTACATAATTCTTCCTTGTATACAAGTACACTTTAAGCAACATTTAGCTCACTTATCACCTACGTATTACCAAATAAGCGAGAACCGTTTCTTCTTAGAAACATTGTTGACAGTGATCTTTTTGAGATTCTTATCCTTCACACCGGTGCGTGGTTTGAACAGATTTACCTGGAGGCCGACTTTGATTTTCTTCGTGAGCGCCCCCTGGGGGAACACTGCTTGTACTTGTGGTACGACGGAGCTGGATACCATGCCACCTGGAATAATAGAAAGAACATTGTGGAATTAACTATATTATTATTAGTATCGGTACTACTGGCAGTGTATTTATTATATTTTCTTGGTTCATAGAATTTCTTTATTTTCTTATGTTTGAATAATTTTATTAGTCTAGTACAGCTTTTGTGAATCAAATTGTTTTGTCATATTCATTGTCTTTTGTAATAATGTGTGTGTCAATCATGTGTGTCTATTTTTCGTGTTTTTGGTATAAATACTCTAAATATTTTTAGATATAGTGGTATAATATCGTGATATTCAAAGATTTGGATTAAGATTTAACATGTTTATGTTTTATTAAATAGAATCTGTTATCTTCGACTGAGATATTCTACAAAAAGACTTTCTTCTCCATCAGAAACACAGCCGCTATTTTCAAAAGTTACGGATTTATTATTTACAATACAATTAATATACTGAATAAATATTAGAATATATATTACAACATAAATATAAGAGGTGTAAAACTAACGAGAGAAAGCTTACCCGTATGTATATGTTACAATAACAGTTAGAACTGGTCGCTATAGTAACGTTTCGTTACTCGGTACTTGATGGCTAACCCGTTACTCAGTAAAGAGTACATAATGTTTGCTACAACTCCTCAGATAAATAAAATAGGTAGATTACTCACCGCCTTATACTTGACTGAAGCTAAAAAACTACGCTAGGTTCATGTATTTATACGCTCATACACAAAACTAGTGTGGTTTCTTGTTAGTTCCTTTGTTTATTTACCCTCACATAATCACTTTTATAGCCAGACCATTTTAAAAATGGCTTCATTTTTTTGTTAGGAATGATAGATCTACCTACTTTATTTATCTGAGGTAGCTTATGAAACAAAGTTAAGTGCATGTTATAATAGGAGATAGAAGAATCGTAGTTTAAAAAACATTGTAGAGATAATGAAAAATGGTGCAAATATATAAATACTAACAAAATTTCATGGCTCAGTTACAACCATCATAAACGCTTTTTACACTCGTAGTCCCACAGTAAGATTTTCTCCTGTGTCGTGGGTGCCATGGACAGACACATTCACGAATACACAAACACCAAGACCCAGAACAGAATTCTAAATTCATTTAGATGTTTGTCTGGCCGGGAATAGAACCCGGGACTGGTATGGTAACCGTTCCGCCACGCGGGTGATCATATCGTACCATAGCAATAGTAACAACTCACCTGAAATAGACTTTTTATAATAATGGAGTTTATGGACCAATTGAGCATGTACCTAATCCACGGTTTTTTTTTAAACCTGATTGCATGTAGAACAGAGATTTTATCAGAAGTCAGTTTTGCCAGGTAGAAGGCAGAACGAATGGTTCCACCGGGGAAGTACCACTTCCATACTCATTTCTATCGAAGCACTTCTTCCATTCTTGGTTGATTTCAGATATTACCATTCACGCACATTTGGAAAAAATCACCTGTACATTTTATTACTTGCTGAGATAGTCGTAAACTCGAATTCGTTTTGTATGCAAATGGGTACCTATTAGTGTCAACGGACAGTGTAAATATGCAAAGGACAGTGGGTACACCACGTTATGACAAAGGATACGCTGGAAGGAAGGAACCGCGCAGTGGGAACGGGTGTGGGCAATAGAGACAATAGCCCAATTGCTCCGGTCCCCTATTGTTGACGCATGGAGCTGTACTAGGATGCATTCGTTTTGGTACTTGATGAATAAAAGTTCAGTAATAATTTGTATCTTTGATATTTTAGAGTCATATTTTTGTGAGATTTTGATACTTCTTTTGGTTGGTTTTTTTTTAGTAAATAGTCATGATTGGTATATCTTGGTGCTGTAAAGAGGTGGAGGCATTTTTATATGATTGAAGTAGCAAATGAGCATGCAGTCCACCTGATGGTAAGTGACCAATGCCGCCCATGGACATCTGTAATCAACCCCAGATAAGATCAAGGTCCTACCTGAGGTTGACCACAGATGCGTTGCTACCGCATCTCTCGCTATGTCTCCCTTATCCTTCAGACCAGAAAACAGCAGTGCTTCACACTGCTATTATGTATAAGGCAGAAATAGGTGTGGAATCACATAGAGTCTTTCTACCATCTTTAGATGAGAGATATTTTACCCATCAATAGGATAGTACTAATAAATTGAAATTAAGCAATATATTTATTATTGTTATATTGAGGCGCAAAGGTCATGTAACATTGAGATTAAATATTATTTATAATTATATTGCTTAAAGGTATGTTTATTTTGTTATTTAATGCTAAATAATATTATTTTATATTATATTTTTATTTTAAAGAAAAATGAATTATAGATGCACTAGCATTTGCCCGCGGCTTCGCGCGCGTTATATTATAAGTAAACTTTCTTTTTAAATCACTCTATCTATGAATAAAAAACCGTATTAAAATCCGTAATTTTAAAGATCTAAGCATACATATGAACAGACAGCAAAAAAGGACTTTGTTTTATAGTGTGTAGTGACTATGATATATATGATATATTTCATGCGTAAGACAACCATTTTTTACAAGAATAAGCTACAGGAAACGTAAGATACCTACCTCATATAATATACTCGTATGTCAACAATGTACATAATTGAAATTAAAATAAATCCCCAACTGAAGTTACGAATGACTCTATTAACATTAACGTTGAACTTCAGTATTTAACTTAAATATTCCGCAAGTTCAAAGTTCAAATTACAATTACAAGACTATTGATTACAGACTTGTGGAAATAAGACAAAGTAGCGTTGCAAATTCTCTGTTAATGGTAAAGCTGAGCGACCACTGAGCTACTGTCGCTTGAGTAACAGGACTTAGCGATAAGTAGTGGTTAACTAGTTAGATTCTTAGTTGCTCTTGTTTTTGTCAATTTGCGTCGTGGAGCGGTTACTATACCGGTGTGACACGCAGTATCCCAGGTTCGATTCTTGGCCTGACAGATATCTGAATGACGAATTTAGATTTCTGTTCTGGGTCTGGGTGTTTGTGTATTCGTCTTTATGTATCCATGGCATCCACAACACAGGAATCCTACTATGAGTGTATAAAGCGTCTTTTGCTCTCAGTAACAATAATCTAGTTTACACAGTTCTTATAGTGTCTGTGGTTCGAAATTGAATTTTAATATAGAAAATTCCGCTAAAGCATCTGGCTTTCAATAATTCATACGTTGTTCTTACGAGAATTCAATCTTGTCGCTGTAACAAAGATTGTACATTTATCACGTTTTCGCCAAAGGAATCTCCTCCCTATGAATAGTAAGAATTGGGGTCAAATTGCCGTGAGTTAAACATTAGCTGTTCTTGGTTCAACTTTGTCTAGTAGATCCAAAGAGACAAGGTCTTATGGTGTTAAAGTGTCGACTTAACATTTTAAATCACGCTACAAAGTCTGTGGTTGATTTTTCTTGTAGGTAGTTTTATGAAACGAAATCTTTTCGCCATTGACCTCAGGTAAATAAATAAATAACGCTTCACACTCATAGCCCCACACTAGGCTTCCCTGTGTCGTGGGTGCCATGGACAACACACAAGACAAGGACACGTTCTCTCGCGGTAAGTTAAAACCAATATTTTGTTTCTGAATTTGATTGTTGTTTGTTTCTCATACTAAGTATTTTTTATACTGACTATGTTATTTATCCAAATTGTGGTAAATTCTTCCATTAGCAATCTCTGAAACGAAATTATACGTCTTGAAAACATTCAATGCTTGAAGGATTATTATTTCGGTCATAAAGTAGCCTTTTGTCCAAAAAACTCAAACCGTTGCGGGTAGAAATGTAAACGACAAGCCTAAGTTATCTTTGCCTCAAATTAAATAAATGTACTCTCAAAAAAATTACAATTGGAAGGAAATTGTTTCACAAAAAAACGGGTAGAATTGAAAAATAATTTGTTCAGAAAATGACGCTTTCGGTATATCGGTAGTTATGTTAATATATAGTGGTTCGTGTGTTTTGTTCTCGTAATTTGGTAAAACATTTCAATTTTTGGGAAGTTTTAATAGAACTAAGTTGGTGATTTAAATCTCCGAGAAAAGGTTTAAACCGGTCAATCCCAAGTCCCAACGTGTATTTAATAGCCCGGTCAGTGGTGTAGATTTAATTCCATTAAAAAAAGTTATAACCATAGACATAGATATAATAAAGACCAACAACGCGTGAAAATATACACTACATTCAATTTTGGCATATATCTTTTACATCCTATATCTATGGTTATAACACCCGTGTTCGATCATATTAAACAAAAGTTGTTAAACCGGTAACTTTACCTCCTAAAAATTTATCTTAGTTTTGATATTGCACTTGTTTTGCCTTTGTTACAGGACCAACACTATCGCGATGACTACCATGATTCCGGGTGGTCCTGGTGATGGTGCTATCGCGAGCTGGTGTCTGCGCGAGTGGCGTGGCTTTGGTCAGTGCATAACGCGTCCGCAAACACAGTGCTGGGTATCTGCCTCGTCGTGGTGACAACGGACCGAACTCTAGGAGCGTATGGTAAAACATTTACATATTTTCAACATTGCGATATCTATGTGCTAAAGTAATAGATGCTAATTCAAATAAAAAGCGTGTTCCATTTTTGTAATTTACTTTAAAGCTACTGCAGCGCTGAAACAATACTAATTCTGTCTATTATCCTTTGAAACTGCAGTGCTAGATTTGCTACAATACGCAATAAAGTCATCCGCATATAGACTATGAAAAGAAAATTGCGCGTCACAATTATTTTTTGTATAAATTTTCAAATAATAAAATCTAGTAAATTACCGATGAAAAGTAATTTTTGTGAAACTTATCGATTTTTTAAATTATTACTACAGTATCTCAGCACCTTCAAGAGCATTTCATAATTCTAAACCGTGTTTTCAATTAAATAACTTCAAAAGTCCCTAGTGCTTTGCGTTGTTTTCTCTAGTAGTTTAGTACATATTATGTTTATCTCGATTATTTTTAATTGGCATCCAAACTTGCTGATAATTAATATTGATGAAGTTTTAAGGTACTGCAGAAATTAAATATTTCGTGTCTACCCGAAAAAATGTACCTAAAAGTTACAAAAATATGAAATTATGCAGGTACATTTAAATTTTTTTGACACAAGTAATGTGAGGTTTGGTTAAGCGATGATAAAGAGTAATTTTTTTGGTTCTACAGTTATTATGTAATCATTGTTGTTAAGAACGATTGATTGTCAAAGTTCTATCTTTTGATGAAATAAAGAAAAAGATTCTATAAGTGGTCTAAAGTTTAAGTAATATGATGTGGTGTATGGTATTGGTATTTTGTCTACCAATTCGCACTTAGCCAGCGCGGTGGACTAAGGTCTAAAATCCCTCTAACTGAGAGGAGACCCGTGCCCAGCAGTGGGACAATAATGTGTTGATGATTATGATGTATGGTATTGTTACAGGTTCTGGACTTTGGTGGTATCGGTTCATCTATAGAGGTGGAAGACAGTGCCGGTCCATCAGCAGAGGGGAATGAGGGCCGCGAAGACTCTTCCCTGTCTGGGGAAGCAGTGTTAGAAACGATGAACTTTTTTAAGATGTGACGTCACCTAGCGCTAGCTGCGATGACACAGAGTCTATAAAAGGGCAATCGAAGGTGTTGAAGAAAGCATGGAATAATTAACAGCACACGGACACTGTCCATTTTTATAAATGTTTAGTTTCGAAACTTCTTATATTTTAAGAGTATAATAAATCTTTTTTTTTTTACGCTTGTCTTTAATTTCTAAATATATTAACATGTTTTTGAAGCAAAATAAAGCATTATTGCGAGATGGTTCATATTTGATTTCACTTTTTAGCTATTTGTAGGTTTCAATATTGTATGCATATTGACGTTTTTTTTATCGAAATCTATTATACATATTCCTATACTTGGAGAAAATTCGATATGGAATGTTTTATTAACAAAGCGTTACTTAGCAGCCACTGACAGTCAGGGGAATGGAACTTTTTATTTTATCAGCAGTTTTTCTTTTACTTACCATTAATACAATATTTAATAAGTTGCAAATCCCTTCGTGTAATTAATGTTATAACATCATAAGTTATACAATGACTATATTGGTAATTAAGTTTTCTTTTGTTTGACCGGTTTTACCATATTATCTTTCAGTTTGACCTTATTAGTTAATCAACTCTTCTTAACCCCACTTAGGAATTTTTATGGTTTATATTTATTCCAGATCAAATTTTCCCCGAGTATACATTCTGATACGTCAAGCTACTTAATTTTCTTAAAAAAGCTACATAAGTAATAAGTAATTATCATGAAAGAAAGACGGCAGGAAGTGCTATGTAGGTGGAGGGACATGACAGCCAGTATGACAATGTAGTCAATAATTTAGTCGACGATCTGAAAGTACTCTTTTTCAAATATGTTCTGTACATTAATTTCACATTGTTAATAGTCACGACTGTCTATATTGACAACAGGCAACCTATAAAAATACAGGTTTATTTGTGGTAAGAATACGATTACTGATTTCTGTTGTTTTGGCTACAGCGGTTTCCATACTAATCTGCTCATATGCTCCTTCTATCTTTCCCTTTTCTGTGGTAATTATCATAAAGCAGGAATAGTACCAGTTTTAACAGCGAATGAAAACCCGAAATAAAGTCTTTAACGTTTCAAACTCACTACTCTTTTATGGGCTTTCAGAGCGCCTTTACGTTCCGTTTGTTCAATCAATTGTCCATTGG
>DWPV01004477.1:0-13573 GCA_018251915.1 Urbanus proteus proteus
CATGTATCGACGATAATCAACCCCAGAAAAAGTTAAAGTACTTCCTAAGGTTGACCACAGATGCTACTCCTGTGGTTTAACACAGTACATTTATGTAAGTATGTCTCCTTAACCGCAGAACATAGAGATGGTATGTTTTAACTTAACTTCTAATCGTATGAAAGATAATAAACTTGAAATAGAATAAGTGTTCCTATACTGGGAACGTATTTTATATGCCTTGATTATCTCCACCTTTTCGCACTTCTTAAATAACACAGTATCATTTAACAATGCTGTTATATGACAATAAACAATAACTATAGACGAATGAGAGATTTTTTGTCGAAACAAAGCATATTAGTAATATCAACTTGTTGAACTTGTCGTTTAAATCGAAGGATATAGAAGCCGGTTGACGTATTGACTTAAGATATAACTATTTTAGACTTCGCCAGGAGTGGCAACTTATCTATGATCGGTTTAAGGCAGCACTTTTATTATATGAAATTGGTTATATATGTCCAAGGGCATATTTTATACTTTATTTCTCAGTATCCCTTGCCCACAACACAAGAGAACCAAGTGTAAACAAAGCATAAGTTCAAATAGTACGATTGTCCTCAACAGTATAACCAAAAATGTATATACTTAAATAGTTTTATATGTTTATAGTATGATTTGTTAATAATACTCACCAATTTAAAATATACCAATGCCAATAATCCTAGTCGTAGAGGCAAGCAGAAACAACACTTCTTTGCTTCGTGTATCTCAACCATTTTAACAACAGTAACTCCTTTCTTAAACTCCTTAATACTATTTACAACTTTAACTCAGTCATGTCAACAAGAACCACAGACTCGTAAGATTGCTACAGAAAAAGTATTTAGATATATCCACTAAAATGACGTAAGCGCAGCATATTTGCGATGTATTTATATCCTGACATTGAATTCGCACAAGACGCTTGACGCTTAGGAGCGTCTTACTGTGGCACTTGTCAGTGCCAAACTAACGGCACTAGCCATAAGACTTGAGTGAAGTTGAATACTTTTAGCTTTGTAATCTATTTAATGTTTACATCTTCACGATGCGAGTAGACAACTGTAGCCAACTTAATTGCATCCGAGACTAGTTATTGGTTATAACGAAACGTTATTGGTTATGGCGAAAACTGTTTAAATGGTGAAATGACATTATTTGTTATTAGTAATTTAGTTATATATCACTGTATGTTTTCCTAATAAAATAAAATAAAAATTAAAAAATAGATGTGTTGTTATCCTTGAGAACTAAGTTAGAACGCCTCGGATAAGTATTCTTACCACACTTTTCAGACCCGAACGCGGCAGATCTCAACACTGTTATAAGGAAGAGGTGTGGCGGTGGTGTCGCCAGAGTCATACCACATACGGCTCTACCACCTTTCAAGGGATATCTAAGTGGTACTCACTAAGTGCTACTTTTATGGTCCTTTTATTCTTATTTTATCTAAACATATGTACAATATCAGAGGCGTCATGAATATTTATGAAAAAAATCGTGAATTCGTGTATTACATAATAACAATTATACACATTAAATTTTGTTACTTTTGTGGCTATTAACATAAAACGTTACAACTAAGGACCTTTTTTGGTCGACCCTTATAAATTAGAACACGCATTCCCACAGTACTTAACTACTTAGGTACAGATTAACTGCTGCCACAATAAATAACTGATAAACAAGACCCGAATGACGTACTTAAAAACACGAAATGTTAACCATTTCTTGAACGCCATAAATTCCGTAAATAATAGCGACAGCTATCACGTGTCACTAAGTATATCTCATAAACTTCTTTGAAATACGGTAATATTTTTTGTATTAACTTGTGTTCGTAGGTAGGTAAAATCTAAATCTTACTTATTACAAATTTTAAAAAATTGAATAAGGAAACGAGTTTGCAGTCCACCTGATCTTAAGTGGTCACTGCCGTCGCCGTTTATACGAGTATAATATGTCATCATCATCATCATCATCAACCCATTATTGTCCCACTGCTGGGCACGGGTCTCCTGTCAGTGAGAGGGATTTTAGGGCTTAGTCCACCGCGCTGGCCAAGTGCGAATTGGTAGACTTCACACATCTTTAAGAACTTTTTTTTTCAAGAACTCTCAGATGTGCAGGTTTCCGCACGATGTTTTCCTTCACCGTAAAGCAAGTGATAATTAATTTCTAATACGCACATAAATCAGAGGTGCATGCCCGGGAATAGAACCTCGATCCCTCAAATGAGAGGCCAAGTTTCAACCATTAGGCTATTATAGTATAGTTAGTATAATATGTATGTATACGGAACTATATAATTACCTATAGTAAGGATAAAACTCAAGGAACTCCATATAGGGCAGAGGTTCTATTCTATCTGAAGATTATTGTTATTATTAGAAAGGCGTTGTATTCCTTAACTCCTCCTTGGACTATTTTGATGGTCTCCGATATTTGATAGCAACAATCCACACCCTTGCACCGTAATGAACCAATTGTTTCATGCTAGAATATTAATATCGTATAGATACGACAGAAGTACCTTCCCGATCAAACCATAATCGTTCTACCACCTTTCATACGGTCGAGAAAAAGAAGTTATTATGAAAAAATAACAAAAACAATTTCCTGTATAACGTTAGTATAACTGTATAATGACTATATTAGCATGTTAGAACAACATTATTTCATTCATTATACATGATAGGCAGTTATTTACAAGCAAAAAGCTTCGCACATGCATCTGATCCATACAAAGTATCAACATAAAAGTCATTTGTATTTTACTGGGCGCATCATTTAAATATACTGAATTGAATGCATTTTAATGTGTTATTACCACATGACACATATTATCTAGAAATGTTGCTTGTAAGAGCAGTGATAGTTGAGCTTTAATGATAAAAGAAAAGACGCTTTCTATACTCATAGCCCCACAGTAGCATTTTCTCCTGTATCATGTGTGCCGTGGATGCACAACGACGAAATCACAAACACCCAGACCCAGAACAGAAATCTAAATACATCATTCAGATCTGCCTGGCCGAGAATTGAACCTAGGACCCTTTGCGCGTCGGACCCGTATGGTAACCGCTCCGCCACGCGGGTCGTCAAACGATAGGTATATTGTTACTTAATACGTAACGTAGGTACTGCTTTCTAAGATTGAAAAATCAAGAACACGTTAGATCTCAAAATGTCAATGTCGCCTCGGTCAACTGGTAATCAATAAGGTTAGAAAGTAACTACATTATAATAACATTAAGATAATGCCACGTATTAACTTACTAATGAGGTTACAAATACAATACAATCTTGGGTATTTTTGACCAAATTTATTTAATTTTGTTCGCATGTACTAAAATATTGGCAAAGATTTTTTTAATTCATTAAATAAGTTTACATTTTTTTAATTATACCAACATCTCAGACATTTCTGTATCATGGTTACTCTGTGGACATTACCATGCTATTGGCATTTACGATGGTGTTTGCATGTATCAATAACTCGCATGCAAGCCATGCCGGAAGTAGTAAGTATGTGCATAACTGCATACTGATAGCGCTTAGCATGGTGCATCTGTATGCACTTCGAGAGACTAGTGGTTATACTGTAAATTATTATAGTAATCGTATTTTACAATGTTTTACGATAAACGGGTAGGTTTTTAACGAGCATTTTTGTGTCTCTTATGTTATCATATCTTTCTATCATTTCGTCAATTTTAATCCATAATATGTACCTATAATAATTCCAGTCGTTCTTCAAATCCAGATATGACCCAGGTGTTTATTATTTCAACAGTTGACCAATTAAGTAAAGTGACATTAAATAATTCTTAAAGCTTCATTCATACAATTTATGAAAGTGTTTTAGCTGATAGACATTTGGATAATAAGCCCAGGTGTTCTAAATTATAAAGGATTTTGTGTGTTTATATTAACATGACATACATACGACAAAAGTTTAATGTTATTCTATGCTTTTTCGATTAATTCAAGCGAGATAACCAGTCAAAAAACGCTTAACAAAAGAAGGACACGCCGGACACGTAGCTCAGTGGGATACAACAATCTTATAACTGCAGTACAAACGTATTCACATAAATGTCTACGTACAACATTAAATTCTTATTGAACTTATCTTGATTATCCATGAAATAAAGAGACCACAGGAAGTGGCACGTGGGCTAATTGGAGCGACTACCAGTATGGTCAGTTTAGAATACTTAACGTCGGTGCTTGCCAGTCATTGAGACACGTAAATTTAGTTTCGCTGGTAGTAAAGTTTTCTATGCCACTTCCTGTTGTCTCCCCCTTTCATGACATTATCCGTCAAGGCATGGAAACAACAACAGAAACCGTTTTCAATAAATAACTACGTTTTAACTTTCTGAAGAGGAAGCGGTTTTGCGCTTGAAGGGTTGACATTTAACACTTTAAGAGATTCCTCTTATTGAGCCCGGAGATAATAAAAGTAGACATGTTTACGCATCCCGTTGTTTACATCTTTAACGAGATTAATTATAAATATGTACATTCGAGTTGAATGATAACCGAACTAAAAGGTTTAAGGAATTACGCTGGTAGTACGTGAAAAAAAATCTTCTGACGATTATGTTTCATAACAATAGATAATATTATATAAACTTTGGGATATTTCGGAATATTAAATATTTTTTTCAATTAAAAATGTTGACAATCTTACATAAAATAGACGAATAAATACACAAGCAACAGTTCATAACGGTGACACTCACTGACTGTCGCTATCAATCGTCAGCAACCTGCACCGACTGTCGCCACCACCAGCACCTGCAGTCGCCAGCAACCGTCGCCGACTGCCACCGCCGCCGTTACTGATCAACAATTGTCTTCAGTTACATTACATGAAATATAGCTCGTTTATTATTTCACGTAGCGTCTCAGACAAAAAAAAGATTACTCACCGCCTTGTAATTGAGTGAAGCCAAAAAACTACTTTTATGTATTTATGCGCACACACACAAAACTAGTGTAGTTTCTTGTAACCTTTAGTTTATTTACGCTTACATAAACACTTTTATAACCCGACCATTTTAAAAATGGCTTCATTTTTTTGTGAGTGATAGATCTACCTATTTTATTTATCTAAGCGTAGCGTGTGTAACTTCCCTAACATGCGAGCAGGAAGCATTTACGTGGGCTTCCGGTTCGCTTCATTGAGAGGCAATCAGTCGAAAACATTACACATTCAGGTACCTCGGAGACGGTAAGCTTTCCGCTCTACCCCTCGTTTAATACACATTCATGCATCGGAAATTCCTTGTTTCTTTGTCCCTGTTCGTTATGTTAAGAGTATTATATGACTGCATAAAGCTAATTAGAAAATGATCATAAAGTTAACGATATTTTTTATTAAAAGACTTTTAACAAAATCTCTTTCACTTATAATACCTCATATCTTACCTTTTATTAGTTTGAAAGAATGTTTGAATTCTATTTCGTCGTTTGTTTTCTTATGTTTTCTGTGAAAACAAAGATGAGTACTATAGTCAAACATTTGCAAATACAATGTTTGCTATGCAATTTGCTTGTTTATTAAAAAATGTAGCTACTTAATTTTTAAAACTTTCAAAGGATAATAACATGTTTTAAATTAGCATTTATAAGCTGTGTCGTTTTACGCAGTTGATTTAAAGTTTTACATAGGTTAAATATAAATGAACACGTGCCTAGGCAATTATAACTGTCGGGTAGAACCGTGTGAATATTTAAAGACGGTACAAGTAGGCTGTAGTTCCAAAATACTCGCGATCGATGGTTCAGGCGAATCGAGCCGCGAGACACAGATCATAAACTATAGAGAATTAGGAATCTAGACAATAACGTGCCTATTGAAAGTACTGAATGATCCATACCAGTATTTTTAATAATCTTAAATTCAAATCTAGAATTGTGATTATCAATCTAGTATTGTTTATCGTCTTACGAGAATAGACGGACAAGGGACGAAGATCATAGTTCCATAAGGTCGTAGTTCGCGGCAAAAAGTGTTAGCTACTTATTGAAATGCATACCTAATTACCTATCTATAATACTACGAATAATATTACGCGGAACCCTCCCACATGTAGATTTACTCATGGGATAATAATAAATTTGTAATAAGCAGGAACTTCGTAAAGTTTAAAATGTAAAGATCGAACATTTCTCCTAGGCAACATATCCAACTTAAATAAAGTGTGCTCTTTAAAGATCTTCCTCTGTGGAAACAGTCTCTGTGACCTTTCAACTGAGAACTAAAACTAGTTGCCTACCGTTGAATAATAAATGGCAACGGCAGCCGCTCACGCGTTTGTTTTCACACCTGCATCCAGATCCGAGAATTTAAATAATATGCCACATTTATTAACAGCTAATCGGCGTTCAGTTTATGTCTTGTTTAGATTGTGAGCCACCGCGGCGTCTGGCGAACGAAAAATAATGTTATCTTTAACGCTGTAAATACGTTTGATTATTTTGGGAATGTGGTAAGTGATTCGAAATGAAGAGCTGGTGAGGTGGGATGGACGGACAAATTGAGTTTTTCTATGTACTAGAGTAGGAAAGAGGTCAGGTAGCAGGTAATGTTCCAGGTGGTTTTTACATTTATTTTCGTTGTATTTTACCTTGTTTTCATACAGTTAAAAGTATGCAAAGCCTTAACCTTTCTTTATTTTAAAAGGTCGGTTGGCTAACCTATCATTTTTCAATGGAGCAGCGTGATGGTATATTTCCCCAATTGTCACTCTTCTCACAAATGACATTGTTGGGCATGAAACGAGATCCCTGCCCAGTCCAAATAGGTCATAAAGAATCGACCGAGACAGGCAGATTATCATTATTATTATAGATGGCTGTCGAAAGTGTATCGATTTTTTACAAATATTTGTACTTTTAAATTGTAATCTAGCGTAAGAATCCAGTTATAACATATCGCACCAATAGAAGCATGACTTCATAATAGAAAAACATTACGTTAAAACATAAAAACGCAGGCATCAGCATAGTGTATATATATTAATAATATTAAAATTAACTATTAATGGCATGCAGAGTTTTCCCCCTGGTACCTACAATGGTTATGAACTTTCCCATTGAGGGCTCTCAGCCGCAATAAACTTTGTGAACTACAACAATAGCTGCAAGCCGCACTTCATGCAATTTGCCGATAGTTTTCATTTTCGTGTTCCGTTTCGTTGAGCTTGTTTAAATCTAATGTATATAATATACTATGAATAGTATTTGTATATAAAGTAATTAAAATCTTGTAGAATTTTCTATTAGGTACGAATATAAAAATGCTGTCACGAATAAAGATAACATATGTTTTATGAGGGACGTACTCGTATGTATCCTAAACTTTTGAATGTGTTAGAACGAGTAGTTTCGGCCGGGGAGATACCACACCTATTCTTAAAGCAGTTCTTGCCTTTTGGTGAAAGGATATGCTTACCGGCTCACTGCTCATAACATGAGGCGATAATCTTACTCCTAAGAAGTGCAACGCATCTGTGTTGGATTGCAGGTAAAACTGTAAACCTATTTAGCGGCAGTGGCCACTAACCATCACGTAGGCTGCATGCTCGTTTGCTCCTTCAATCATTAAATAATAATAATAAATAACGCTTCACACTCATAGCCCCACACAAGGATTCCCTTTTGTCGTAGGTGCCATGGACAACACACAAGACAAGGACACACACCCAGACCAAGAACGCAAATTTAAACTCATCGTTCAAATTTCCGTCTCGCTGGAAATTGAACCCAGGACCCAACCGACCATTAAGCTTCATTAAAAGATCTACAATGCGTATTATAACAGTATAATCCATTACACGTTTATTCAGTAAAGTAACGAGTAATGTTATGCAAATATACATAATTGCATATGCAATGAAATTACTGCATATGCATAAATCACATAGTAAATAAGCAACACTCGTCTCGAGTATTATGTAAATATACTTACACGGTAAACGATTACCACTTGTCCATTACAAGATGTATTTAAATATTGTTTACATAATTAAACAATCAGTTAGTGTATACATTGAATATTGATTTATCATTAACTATTAACTATTGTTGCATAGTCTAGTCAAGTGCAAATTAATGGTTAAAAAAGAACATTTTTTTTATTTTACAAATAGGGCAAAAAATTAACCTTATTAATAAGCATCCGCTGCCTAACCGTTTATTATAAGGCTATTAAGCCGTAGTAGATAGACACTTGAAACTAAAAAAAATAGTAACTGTAGATAACAAATCAAGAACAAGTGTGTTAGACTCGCATTTATACAATTCTTATTTCATTTTAAATTTAAATGTATTAATAAGTATATCTTTCTAAACTCTTGGACGTCTCTGCTCGATTTTAATGGTTTTCTATATTAATTTAATAATTTTCTGTGAGTTAAATATTTCAGAATACTACGAGTATCGTGTACTTACGACATACGTCAAGCACAGCTTTTGACATGTTACAAAACGTATCAGTTGAGTAGTTTCAAACAAATTACGCACCTTAGTCATCCAAAGAAAAACCTGGCACGCACTTACCAATATTCTTCCTACTACTATTTACATAAATAGCTACTATTTAAGTGGTCATGCAAAACTGTAAACCTAACGGTCAGATAGCCAGCTCGTCTTTAAACAAGAAAATCATTAATAATGAATGTTATTACCTACTACGTACTATGTTATGCTATGTTAACTACTAAGTTAGGTACCTTCGGTGGGATGGGTTCAGGGAAAGAGGTTTTACGCGCAGTGCCCTCCGCGCTCTGATACGCACGGTCGGGGTAACGGGTTCGGAACTTGTCTCGTATGATAGTTAGGACATCATTATGTGGATTGCCTTACTGGGTCACACACTTACTTGGCTTCTGATCTGCCTAAGTTGTTTATAATGATCTGAGATTTTTAATAAGTGGTTATTATATAATTGCATTAGCAACCATATGCGGTTCTTTCATCTTTTTTGTGCATTGACAATTGGTTACCGATTGTACCGATTATCGGTACCCAAATCCTTTTGAAAAGTTTACAGAAAACAACAATTAGAGATGCTGGAAGTTGTATTTTTGATTTTTTTTAATAAAAAAATTAAAGTTTCAAACTAGGCTTCAAGTAAAACTTGACAAATTTTTATATATAAAATATTTATTTAGTTATATTAAGCAAACTAGGTACTAGTTTACCTTATCTAGGGTCTTCACCTATATAATGAATCCGACAACTTTAAAAAGATTAAATGAGAAATACAATTCATTCTGAATTTTATCTTTGCAAGAATCCACTGAAACGAATCCATCCAATCAAGTAATAACTGTAAACCACAATACACGCACGGGCCTCGCGGATATTGCAGATCCAATACTAGGATGCATTCAGTGCCTGCATTGAATCTAGACAGGATACCGCTAGTGACCGCGGGCGCTTCCCCGCCAAGACTCTACAAAGTGATTGCTACGAAGTGATTTTGGATTATGGTTTTAAATTATATTAAAATTGTGTTGCAAAAGATAAGGAACACTGTTGCTGAGAGATAAATATCGGTAGTTAGGAAATTGAGAGTAGAATAGGTCAAGTCTAGTCATTCAATTGGTAGCATTATTCAATAATCTTAATTATTATAAATGGGAAAGTCCGTTTATTTGTTGGTTTGTTTGTTTGTAACGCCTTCACGCCTTTACTGCTGAACCGATCGTTAATGAAATTTTGCACACAAATCAATCAAGGCAATTTGAACAAGGATGAATTTGTAACTTTAATAAAAAACTACCTATATTTATTTAAAGTAGATTTTTACTAAACTCTTTAAAAGAGCGATTTAAAATGTTCCAAACCATATCCTTCAAACACATGAGTCCTTCCGGCTAAAAAAATGGGTGGTGATGATTTTTCCATTGAACCGATGTTGCATTATTAAACATAAGCACAAAGATAAATACGGGAACGTCTCCGCTTCGTAAATGCCCGCTATCATTTACCAATTCTGACATTTCCCGATAATTCACCGTTGGAAGATCATCATTCATGTTTCACGCTGGCATTCGTATTCGTAGTGCGAGTATAGCAAAGAACCCTCATAGCCCTCATAGATTCACCGGATATTATGCTATTTCCTATTTATTATCTGTGAAAATATATCTCGTTTTAAAAGTTTATTTATATTGTAGACATTTATATTGTAACTACATTTAGACTAGTACCCAAAGGGCTACGAGCCCTTTTTTGACCTACTGCTCAGCACTGGTGTTGTTAATTATGTATATAGAAGTAGCAAACGACCTCTGCGGCATATACATAGATATCTGTAATGAACTACAAATTTAATTCGATGAGTTTTTACTGAGATTTGCCACAGATTTGTTGCTACCTCTTAGGACGAAAATGGTCTTGGATAACCATAAAATATCTTTACCACATCCGTCAAACCAGAAAGCAGCACTTTGCTTTTTGGCTGCACGTAGCCATGGTGTGGAGAGCACTTCAGGCCGGTCGCTCCAATACAGATTGGTAGATAATATCCAAATATCTTTTTGTATTGTTATTCCTACGGGATGTATACGCTTCATTTAATTTATCGTTTTACTCGTAATTTTATTAAAACCATATCTTAACATTAACTCACCGTTCCAAAACATTAAGGAAGTAAACAAATTTAAGTAATAAATTTCTGCTATTATACCATATTTCTAGGTAAGAGCCCTTAATAAAGTGAAAGTACTGAAAGGTTAACACGTGTAACGGAACATGATACATAGCGTTTCACGTGGAAGTAAAGGCTTTGTTGTATGACACAGTCTCTGTAAGGGATGTAGAACTCTCAACTTGTTCCCAAGAGTAGTAGTTTCTTGTATCACTTACAATAAGCTTAATGTTTAATAAAATGTTTGTAATGTGGCAAATGAGCATGTAGTCTACCAGCAAAATACTAAATGAACGTTATAGTATACCAAGTTATTATAAAAATTCTTCAAGCACTCGATCATGTGTGCATGTAAAGTGCATTTCTGCTTGATACTATCAAATGTTAATATTGCACTGTAAAAGCTATTTAGTACCACAAATAAAAAATATGTGCACTGCATAAGTCCTGCTTAGGTCTCGTCCATCTGTTATACCCTTAAATATTGCCAGTATCAGTCAAATGATTTTTTCTAAAGAGATAATTTTACGATACGGAGGCGGCCACCCACGGGGTCCCGCTGGCACGCTCGCCACGCTTGGTCGAGCTCTCAATGGGGCACTCACTAACTTATGGGACAATAAAGGTTAAGCAAATAAAACAATCACCTAGTACCACAATTTTAATATTTCTACAACGATTTTTTTGAACTGTAGCTGAGCACGGAGCCGTTACAACGGGCCGCATAACTGAAGGAGGCCTAGAGCGCACTGCATCATGCTGTTTTAAACTAGACCATCACACCGCCGCACAAAATATGGGCTCTGCATCAGAGCTGCTTAAATTCTTACTACTTTGAATAATTTCATTTAGTGAGAATATCATACACACTATTATTTACATTTACAAACCGCCACAACCCTAAACTCTGACTTTCAAGCTGCCTTCGAACCACTAATTATTCAAAAGGTCAAAGGCACAGATCAGCGTAGTCAACAAGGCTCTGAGACCTGTTTGAGAAGCGATGCAAACCTAAAGTATATTTACCGGTTGCATCTATCTACTTTACATCTCAAAGATAGGTCAGTGGCTGTAAAGGGCGGCTGGAACCTTTGCCGGAGCCATTAAGTCAAGATCAAGCGTCATAAAGGTCAGTTTTCAGGGATCATCAGATTATATACAAGCAAATAATGAAGAGGTATATATATGGAATAACAAATAAAGTAAAGGTGTCGATAAAACATCCTTATTTATGAACGAACCTATTACTACAATTCCAAACGACTGACGACCCGCGTGGCGGAACGCAGAGTAACAGACTGATGCAGACTGACGTGCAGTGCGACGCAGATTCAATTCCCGGCCAGACAGATGTCTGAATGATAAATTTAGATTTCTGTTCTAAGTCTGGATGTTTGCGTAATCGTCTTTGTGTATATTTGTATCAATATATTTATGAATTTGAAGTTGATCTGATGATAAAGCCACTACCACGGATATTTGTAATCGTCTACAGAGGGCAAAATTCTTACCATTAATCGACTCGTAAACACTCCATCCCACACGATATCACTCTTATTTTTAAGAGAATTAAAAATCCGATTCGTCATCAATCAGAAACGCACCTGGAACGAATAGCCGCCCACTCTTCCAATCTGGTAATGTTCTGCCTTTGATCCCAGGCAAGTAAACAATAACCATATATTATACTAGCCACGCTTGTGCAGCGCTAACAAGTAGTAGGATTGTGTATTGTTATATTTTCTCTCATCAATCATTTTGTATTTTCTTTTCAAAACTGTTATTAAAAGTGACTATATACAGATTCATATACTACCTACTATCTGTAATCTTGTACTGCTATCTACTCCGGGTGCAATACCTATGCCAATCCAAAAAAAGGGCTAACGGTCATGCCTTGAGAAAAACCTATACTTAATTATAGATTTATCTGGGCTTAAGCGCCCTGGGCTGGGCTTAGTACAAATATGCGAATATGAATCAAAATCAAAAATATTTTATTCAAAGTAGATTCTTTACAAGAATTATTTTCGAACGTTAATAAGTGTTTTTTCTGTACCACCACTTCGGAAGATGTTTAGTTATAGAGAAGAAGCGGCGGAATTTACAATGCAGCGTAATCTAAGAACCTGTGGAGCTGAAGCTACATCAGACCATATAGTTTTGTCGGTCAAATAATCACTCGGTCAGATAATGCTTCGACATCTATCTTTATGGTCTCACTGCCGGGCACAGGTCTCGTCGGGCAATCTTCATGTTTGTTTGCTATTTTAATTATACAAACGAAAAATAATAAAAACTGTAAATATACATGTCACGAACGCATCATTAGATACACGGAGTTGATGCGTGTTCGTTACAAACGTACACTTAGATACTCACTGTTATTGCTCAGTTTAGTCGTTATCGAGGTGATGAATATTTCATTTGTTTCCGTATGAATGAGCTTACTATATTACACAGTAGATACGGATGCTATTCGTATTCTTATCTGGTAGTTCTGGTGCAGTAAATTAACAACATCCGCTATGCATGATCGTTCACCAGCATCAACAATTAAAATCTTACTAATATTATAAAGCTAAAAGTTTGTGAGGTTAAATGGATGTAAGGATGGATGCTTCTTGTCTATAACATCGAAATAGTTAATGGATCTGGATGAAATTTAATAAACAGATAGAAGCCTCGATTAATTAACAGTAAAGACGAAATGTCTACAAAGTACAAAATAAGACAAGATCTAATATTTTGGCATCTTTGCTCTCTCAGTAAACATGAGAATGATATAGTATGGGGCTCCTCAAAAAAGGTGCAAAAAGAGCTCTCCTTCAAAGCCGGCGATGCATTGGCGACTCCTCTGGTGTTGCAAATGTCCAT
>DWPV01004478.1:0-13568 GCA_018251915.1 Urbanus proteus proteus
TGAAGTATAACAGACCTCCGATTGTGAACATTTTTCATTGGAACAGCTAGTTAAATATTGCAATTTTCAGAGTATTTCTCTCATATCAAAGAAATCCGCAAATTAATGTAAACAATTTCTCTAAACGCAATCTAGTTTCATTTCCAGAAACTTTTCCACTAAACAACATTATGTATGCAACATAGACAGTATATTGGGCGGTGGAAAGCGACAGGCGAGCGGACGGTGGACGGCGAAATATGAACACCCCTGAGGGTTATTAATCTGCTCAATTATTATGAAACTGACGCACACTGTGACACATGTCTTCTTTGTCGCATCCGTTCTTAATAGGGTTGGCGCTTTCTATTAGTTTAATGTTAGAACCTAACGTAATTAAGCTCAACCAATCTTTTAGTAGGAATAGAACTCGCCTTCAAAATCGGCGATTTATCGGGGACCCCTCCGGAAATGTGCAAATGTTGCAAATGTCTGTGAGACTACTTTTATCAGGGAGTCTGTCTCGATACGAACTGAGACAGCAGTTTCCGAAAAACTCTGGGTTCACGGCATAACCATCATATCTGTTTGATCATGTCAGGGTATGATCAGAGTCACTCTCTAAATAACAGTGTAGGTAAAAGATTATGTCTAAGCATAACTTTATGTATGTTATATATTTATGATGAGATTATTATTGTGTAAAACTCCCAGAATGAATGGCATATAAATTAAAAGAAAATCCAACAGACACTCTCAGAGTTTAACGCGGGGAAATCGCTGGATTCAGATGCAGGAAGGGCTGGATTGGCGCCATTAAGAAGGCCTATATCCAGCAGTAGATCTTAAAAGACTGATGGATGGAGTTAGAAGTAAATAAGAAAGAGCATTTGTTTAGGAACAGCAGCAACCCTGGCATGCGTGTGTCCAGTGCTGCTCAAAAGCGCGCGGACAGGTGCGCGCGGCTGCCGCGCGTTTTCACACAAAACGAACGTTTCACATATAAAAGGCACTTCCTTTCATCCCGTAACCTACCGTTGGGAATGCCCATTAATTTGCCAACACAATATTTTTAGTGCGCGGCTCGCGTGTAATATATCGTGCCCACGTGTCTCCGTGTGTCGTCCGCCACTGAACGGCTGCGTCAAATTATTTTCGTTCATGTCACAAGATACGGCGCTCATCTGGTCGGTTTTCCTTTAAAAATCACACCAGTTGTTGGCTTAATACGGTTCATATAGCGCTTCCGCTGGAAAACATCGGGAGGAAATTATGTTTTAAGACGTTAAATTAAGCAAACACGTTCATCGCAATTGCGAAAACATATGCACCTGGATTTTTTGGATTAAAAAGATTAAAATCTTTTAGTAAAATGTTATATTACACTACATAAAATTGACAAAATATGAGTATGTTTAATTTTAAATTTAAAAAGTGTAAATGATATCCCTTATTTAAAAGACTTGTATATCGTACGATTTTCATTCTTTTTTATGATTTTCTTCTTCATATCGAAATAATAACAGAGTGTCTTAACCTTCGATCAACAATACCAATTAGTATTGTTGATCGAAGGTCTTAACCACAAAAACTTTTTGAGAAGTTTTGATAATTGATAGAATATTAAACTTCATAGAAATAAGATTCGGTTTTCATGAATTAACACTATATTATTCAATGTACAAATGGTCAAAGATTTTAATAACAATCTGAGATAAATAGTTGTCTTACAACTAACGTCAACAGAAGAGCGTTTGTTAATCTCAATAGTTTTAAACGCTACTTTTTCATCAGTATCATTAATCATTAAACATAACAAATCTGTTTTTTTTAGTTTGAGTGTATCTAGAATATTTTTGTATAATAGCAAGTTTACTTTCAGCGTCTTCAAAACAATCACCCGAATTTTGTAAACAGACATAATATAACTATTAATCTTTTTTAGATCTTAAACAAACCTATCATCAATATTGGTATCTCAGATAAATAAAGTAGGTAGATTACTCACCGCCTTGTATTTGAGCGAAGCCAAAAAACTCCGCTACTTTCATGTACCTATTTATATGCACACACTTACACAAAATCAGCTTAATTTCTTGTCAGTAGGTACCTTTAGTTATTTACGCTCACATAATTACTTTTATAACCCGTCCATTTTAAAAAAGGCTTGTTAGATGGAAAGGAATGTTAGATCTACCTACTTAATTTATCTGAGATTGGAATAGTATAGCATGTCACATTTTAGTATCATTGTAGAAATATCATAATTTTCGGAACTTAGTGATCCTTGTAATCAACTTGTTATACCTATTATGTATTATATATCACAACATTTTTCTTTTAAGACACGCTACATTAAAATATTCGTCAAGTGTTTAACATACCACATTACGTCCCTACACACCTACGGAAAATCGCATTTCATTTGATTTTGGACCTTTACTGTTCTTTATTGCTGCAGTAAAATACTAATACATGAGTAAGAAGATACGAAACAAATATTTTCTTACGAATAACTTCACCGTTATAAATGTTTTTGTCAACACTGCATTATCATTAATAGCGAATAAAGTCAATGGTTCGCTTTGATTAAAAGATTTACGATAAAACATTTGCAATTATTTATCGAGATTGCTAGCTACTGCAGCTGCTTTCGTACTAATAGGACTAATTAATAAGACGTAGCCATAAATCTTCATAGCATTGTTCGTTCTATAAACAAATTTTCCTCGTCAAAAGGTCGCCATAATCATGCACTATTGATTATATTTTGGCAACGACCACGCTATTTATATTATTAACACGCTATATATAATTAATTTCCATTTTTTTATATTCATTAAAAATTATGGTGACAGTATCGTAACGAAATTTATATAAGATACTTAATCTCCACGTAGTCATCATCAACCCATTATTGTCCTACTGCTGGGCACGGGGGCTCATCGTGAGAGGGATTTAGGCCTTAGTCCACCGCGCTGGCCAAGTTAGTAGACAGTAAATCGACGTAGTATTTTACTCTATATCGGCTCAACAATTTTCCAAAATAGTTCTTTCGGTCAGATAAACCAGAATTTAAAAAGTAGATCTACATTGGAGTAGCGTTGTTGAAAAGAATATGCAACCAAATTTTGGCGTATGCATGTATCTTGAATAAAGTGAGAGTATCATGATGGAAAATAAAATATAAACGGACACGTTCGTTCGATTCATTGTATATATATATTTAGAAAACAGATTAATGTAGATGATCCGACTCGTAGCTGTAAAAATAATTTGATATACGACAGAATATTCAGCCAAAAATGCATAGAAAAACGTGTTAAAAAACAAAGCGACGAAAATAGATTTCATTAGTTATTTTTTGCTGGGTTTCCTGTCATCACCTCCGATACTTCCGGTACAGTCGCGTGAAAAGTGTTGTCTGACATGCCAAAAACATCTCTAACATCAGTTCCTACACGATATATTTATATGTTGACTGAAAATCGTATAACAGAAAACTAAATAAATCGCGTTTACTGTCTATTTGCTCATAATACTAGTCTTTAGATGCCGTGTATTCAAAGTGAATTTAGATAAGTAACGGATAATATGCAATACTAGGCTTCCTTGTCTAACCGTTAAATCTATTTTTACACTTAAATAATATAGAAATGAAGGCTTTTCTATTGTCGCAAGTAGCGACACCTCTCGTTAATTAAAAAAACAGCCGATTTTAATTCAATTAGACATTCATGCGAAAATATTTTTTCATAGTAATTGATTAATGTAACTATATTTCTATAGAGACAGAAAAAATGTTTAACGATGAATAGCAGGAAATTAGTTTAATAAGATACCGTATTTATTTATTGAGAACGCAAAACCGACTTATGGGTGATGCCAACGATTTAGACTGTATTTAATTATGTTGTTATTGTTAATTTTCGTTTTCTGTTCCAATAGTTGGCACGTGCGTTACTCTTATGATATTAATTCAACTGTTAATTAACGTTAAGCTTGGTTAAACTTGCATCTGTTCATTGTAGAGCTTTGGTTGAATTCCAATGAACCACATGTTCGATATAGGTACTCGTAGTTACTTAAGGAGTCTCCGATTTAGTATTTTTTTATATTTACACGTTTTGCCTCGAGATTGTTTAATGTGTGTGTGTATTTTTATTTTTTAAGCTGTTTACTCTAAATGTTTTATTGAAAGTATCGAACACGCTTAATAGAATATCCCATTCATCATCTATCCAATACTGCTAATACTCCAATGTGAATACATTGGAGTATTAGAATCCTCCAGTTGGAGGGAGACACCTATTATATAGGTGATAAAAAGGGTTGAAATTACACAGATTTATATTTTTCGTACTAATCAAATTGTGTTATTGATGACTGTACCGCATAATTAATAATTATTATAATATTGTGTATACTTTATTATAAACATTTTTATTATTGTGTCCGAGAATTATATGTAAGAACGAAGCATATATTTCCAGGAGCAATGTAGTTATAAGCAGTGTGTCATCATTATACGTCTAAATAGAGGCGAGACATAAATATTACGAGTAATAAATTCTAATATTATATGACGTGAAAATTCACGAACAAATATACGAGGCGGGCTGTTGACCGCGGGAACTACTGAGTGACACTTAAAAATGCCGTTCTACATTTATTTGTGGCATAAATAACGTATTACATTAAATATCTAGGGTAGACTTCATTGCCAAAAAACTAACTAAACGCCAACGTGATTAGTCAATTTGCAGTTGAGATTCTTTTTTGTAAATGTACCTAAGGATGGGGCAGACGGGCTACCTGATGGAAATTAGTCTATGGACATTTGCAACACCAGAGGAGTCGTCAATGCATCGCCGGCTTTGAATGAGAGCTCTTTTTGCAGCTTGTTGAAGAACCCCATGTCATAGCGCTCTGAACTGGGAATACTTCAGGAGGAAGTTTCTTCCACATCTCGCACGTTCTTGGCAAGAAAGACCGCGTAAACCGAGTAGGTTTTCAAAGTATTTTGTATAAAAAAAGACGTGTCAATTAAAAACAAAAGCATAGTGTGGCTGCGTGGTATATGATTACCACATGCATACGCTGTTTATATGGTTTATTTTACAGAGATGTTGAAACGTCAAGGTGTTAGTTAATCAAAACGGACTGGAATTAGTTGTATTAATTATATTCGCAACATGTCAATACACGGCTGGAACAGTTGTATCAGATGTTCGCGTGACAGCGACCAGGTTTCCAATAAATAAGATTTAATTCGGATTAACGGGAATGAGTAATCGGGTGATAAAAAATAGTTTACAATAAATCTGTACAGCTAATGTGTTGCGCACTCGTACCGCGCGTCAAGTCGCACTTCGTCGACAACTGTTGTCTGCGTGTCTCGACAGCTGTGCTCCACTTGCTCACGTATAGTACCCGGGGTGACCACATTTTTGCCTAACAAATGAGGATATTGGTGGTAATATTGTAAATTAAAGAAACTGTTTGGTGTTCAGTATCCGCACCGCGCGTCAAGTCGCACTTCGTCGACAACTGTTGTCTGCGTGTCTCGACAGCTGTGCTTCACTTGCTCACGTATAGTATCCGAGGTGACCACATTCTTGCTAAAAAATGAGGATATTGATAGTAGATAAGGGGATAATATTGTGAATTAAAGTGTTTGATTTTCAGCATTCGCACTGCACGTCTAGTCACACTTCGTCGACAATTGTTTTCTGCGTGTCTCGACTGCTGTACTCCACTTGCTCCCGTAAAGTACCCAGGGTGACCACATTCTTTTAACAAAAGAAGGTATGGATAGTAGCTATGCGGATGAAACTTTCAATTTTAGAATAATAAACTGTTTTGTTTTTAAACTTGCGCACTGTTGTCTGCGTGTCTCGACAGATGTCTTCCACTAGCACATATATAGTAGGTACTCAGGTAAACACATTTGTGTCTAAGAAAGCTGTTGTTTACTATTATGCAGGGTAACGAAGACATTGAATTGCTAGTTGAATAAAGGATGACGATTTTGTTTTTGCTTATACGACACAATGAGTCACATTTCAATGGCAATTGGTATTAGTGTCCGGAATACAGAGTTTTGTGGACAAGAAAATGACAATCGAAGAATTTTGTGTCACACTATTTTCAATAAAATGATATAAAATATTACATCTGTAACGTGTACTGAATTTCCATATGCATAACAACACAATAACCGGACAGTCCCATTAAAAGGCGTAAACCTGGAAATCATGGTCACAACCAACTGCTATGGCACATCGCATACTCGCATCGCATACTCCCTACACCACAAAATTAAAATCTAAATATACGAGTACATGTTTCAGAATTGAAAAGACTTAGACACTTATTAAGAAAATCGAAATTCTCCTTTATAGGTCGGTGCTTACATTAAAATATTGTAGGAAATACTATATAAAATGGTTGTAATAATGTCAGCTCATTTATGTTTAAGGTTTAACCATTTTCTCCTGAATTGATTGAACTGTGATTCGAATGATCTCAAAACAGCAAAATATGACCATATTAGCTAACAGATATTTCTTAAATAATATGAATATGTCCATGGACATTTTTAATCACCACCAGATCTAGGGGCACAGCAGTGTCCCGACTAGTTAAGCAAAAACCAAAACCAAAATGTAAGTCCAATAAAAATATGTGCCTACTAAGACTAATAAATAAACTTGTATGGAAGTTTACAGAATACGATCATGAAGAAACAACTAAGGGTCAGTTATAAGGAATACCCAAGAATTTTAACAGCGAGTTATTCCGTGAGTTAATTATACCAAGACAATTAGTTTATTATAAACAAAAACAAACGAGTGAGTCATTAGACGTGTGCCAGTCAGCCCGCGTCGCTGGTGACGGCGCGCGACACTAATTTATTTCTCACACTTCAGGACACAAGCATAAATACAGCTATATTATATACTCGAGAATGTTAACCATTAAATATAGCTACCATTGCATATATCTAAGACTATATACATGCTATTGGTAGTTTAAGTTTCACGTGATTTGCCAATATATGCATTGTGACATTGGATACAGTTTTCGTTTAAAATTAAAGTAACGCTAAAATTATGTCAATATTTACGTTTTGGTGATCTAAAGACTAGAAGAACCACATTCGCAGCTCCAAATGAGATATCCTAATTCTAGATTTGTAGATTCGTACCTACTTTTGTAGAGCATGACGCTACGTGTAATAATAAAACATAAAAGTTTTTCAGTGAAAGTCCCGTCAAAGTCTGTCCAGCCGTTTAGAAGATTACCTTAGCCAAACAGACAGACAGTCAATGAACATTATGATTGCATTTTTGTTATAGGTGTCGTGTAAACTTTCAAATGCATTGAGTAAAAAGTTATTATTTTGACATCACAAACAGAGACTTAATTTTATGTATTTGTATACCTTAGTGTATGAAAATTTCCATCTCAAACATGTCAACTATTCGGCCGATTAACCTTTAACATAAATTTACATGCATTATCTTTAGCATTGATCGTTTTAGTATGTGAATATATTATCGCACTGATTCACTCTCAACTCGGTACTTTGTTTATTTTTGGAAATTTATTTATATTTTTTCCTTGGAAAAGTAAACACAATTTATCCATAATTTTCATGCACAAAATTCTGTGTTGTCCTACGAAGTATAGGTGTTTGATAAGTAAATATTATGTATTAATGTTGAAAAATTAAAAATATCAGAAAAAATAAATTGGTCATTTTATATTTTTCACAATTGTAATACAAGTGAGACTGGTAGATATTGTCACAAAAATATTTCTACATCAGCGCCACCTATCGGTTCCAGAAGTATCCTATCTCGAGCTTGATTGTTGCTACAACATTAAATTTTCATTAATTTAATTTAATTGAAATCCGTTGTGATGTTTCAGAGATTATAGTGTGTGTAGATATACATGTGATGCATAAACAAGACAATTAAACGTGATAAAAATATTACAATTTTCGAAACAGTTGCAAGTATAACAATAACTATCAGAATAATTCAATTTAAACGAACGCGCTTCTAAGCGAGTGAAAAAGCGTGAAAATAGAATCTGCATTAATCATGACCATCTGATAAAATCAAACAGCGCAGCTTTCATCGAATGGGGCTCATAGAGTTATTATACGTAGAGAAGAAGGAGTTTAGAAGCCAGCGATAAAATGTGTCCATTGAAAAAATGAGAAAGCAAATGATGCTGCTTAATCTAATAAAACATTGAAACATCTATATATTTAAAAAAAATCACCGGAATATAATAGAAATTATAATAAAAGGCATTTTATATAAGAAAAGTTATTGGACAAAAGATAAGTATAGGTTTGACATCTTTCACTTTTTTGTCATTGGACACTGGTACTGACAGGCCTTTTATGGCTCTCCTACTCTAAGTATAATAACTCTATGCTGGATCTACGCGATCCGCGCGCACGCAACATATCGGGCTCGACGCAAGCGCATAGGCGCTAGGTCGTTATTAATCACTTGCGATCATAATCTCCGGCGTCGGCGCCGCCCTCTGTTTGTATAGCCGCGTGGTACAAGTGTATGACTGACATAGAAACTCGTAATTCCTTCTTAGATACATTCCAACATGTTGCAACTTTACTAATGCTTGTTTATAAGTCAATCACGGAATGAGGATGTTTGCTTTTGATACGATTTGTAATTTATAATGTACAGCGTTTAATATACATTAGTTAACTGAATGATGTCATGGAATTTATTAAGAGTTATTATAGAAGAGTCGACAAAATAACTACCAAGGAATATACTGAGACTAAATAATAATGTTTAAATATACAAATTTTTCTAACATACGAAGCGAAAGTTCTTTTGTAGGGTCTTTCCATACAGCTAAGAAAGTTTTAACGTACTTACTTACTTATTTACTTAAGAAAAAGGTTAAAATATTTTATATCATTTTAATTATATTATTAGGTAGGTACCAACCACCGAAGATGGTTGATGGATAAGCACTAGCTTAGCATTTCTGATTCTCGTGCATACCTAGTATTAGGAGAATAATATAAAACAAAGTCGCTTTCTGCTATCTGCCCCTATTTATGCTTAGATCTTTAAAACAACCGATGTTGATGTGTTTTTTAATAGATAAAGTGATTCAAGAGGAAGTTTTATATGTAATGTAAGTCGTGTGAAGCCGCGGGCAAAAGCCTAGGCTAATAATAACAGAGTTATCTTGCTTCGTTATTATATGAAAATATATAATTAACTCCACTTGCACCACGCACGTCGGAGCACGTGCGTGTATTTTCTTAACAAGTCGAATTATTCGCCTCGTTTGCCGACTGTACCACACGATACAGTACTGTATGACGTGTTAAAAAGTTTCCAATGTTATTGTTTATAATAGGAAGTATAAGTGGACTAGCGGCGATGAGAGAAGCTTTTAGTAGCGCGTGTAACATCGGGTTAAATGTGGAAAGTGAAGTGTATTTGATATAAGATATTCTGGAGTACAGATTTTGTATAACCAGCTACATCTTCACTACAGTATAAAACAAAGTCGCTTTCTCTGTCCCTATATCCCTTTGTATGCTTAAATCTTTAAAACTGCGCAACGGTTTTTGATGCGGTTTTTTTAATGGATAGAGTGATTGAAGAGGAAGGTTTATATGTAATTTAACGCATGTGAAGCTGCGGGCAAAAGCTCGTTAGTAATATTTTCATTTTAATACTCAAAATGCTAATAAGTAAAATTCTATCAGAATTTTTCGCAGTTACAATGTAGCTACACAATACATCTATTTTAAAGCAACAAAGTATAGCGCTGTTCTATTCTAGTTTATTTATAGTGGTATAGTAAGTGAGACACAAGCTTACATGAAGGAATTCAATTTTGTTTTCAGGATAGCAAATTATTCGCGTGTTGTCAAAATGGACACATTTTGACAACGCGCGTGGTGTGCTAGTCCCCATACCAATTTAATAAGCATGGAACTCCGTATTCGGTGAAGTAGATATCTAAATGACGAAGTCATACCTCTGCTATACATCTGGGTGTTTCATTCATCTTTGTGGAAATTTAAATGCGAGACTATGAGTATACAAAACCGCATTTATCATTATGACTGTCCCACAAAAAATCGCATACCCCACAAGTGCCGAAATGAAAAGAACGTGATGTATCCTAAAAACACGTGTAGAATTGAATTAAGAGGCCTTAATGCAATTGCACTGACGAAGTACACAATACCATTAGTTCGGGGGCCCTTTGATACAAATTGCCGGGCGCATGTCAACTAATTTAATTGGAACCCTTCGATATGAATGGATCGTGCGAACTATGTACATTACGTTTAAGTAAATACATGATCTAATAACATTAATTGAATTACCTACGCGATATACAAGTAAGGATGTAAGGAAGTTTATGAGAAGAGAGTCAAGATAATGTAATAATTAAACTTTATGCTGGTTAAGTGTAAATGAACATAGAGCAAGTTTTTAAAATTTTGAGATAATTTTAACATTAGAACATTTTGCATGATTAATGCGATTATGCTAGTGTCCAACCGAAGCTACGGTTTCGGATTTGGCTTCGGCCACCCTCGGCCAAAACTTAAGCCCTTTTTAGCCGAAGCCGAAGGTTTCGCCGAAGGTGCGATTTTTTCAAACCTTCGGCTTCGGCTTCGGCCGAAGGTGCCGTGATTGCCGAAGAATCGGCTTCGGCTTCGGCCAGAATTAGACCTAAGTAATTAGACCTATTAATTCCGTCGGGCACTAGATTATGTACATAAAAATATTTTTTGCCTGTTTGTTAATGCGCTTCTATCTTACTTAATTCGACATCTGTAACAAGCTATGAAAAATGTTTTTCGTATGTATCAGGTTACATTTTGTGTATAATTTCTCTAAAATTCCGGCAACCCGAAATATACTGCAAGGTATTAAACTACGGAAGTTACTAACAGATTAAAGAACAGACCAAAAGTCAAGCACCTGAAGTCTATCATATTTGCGTTGCTTATGTAAACGAGTTGGAACGTCGTATATTGGTGTCAACTAAAATTAACTTACATAACTGTAAAACGATGTTTTTTCTGTAAACCAAACATTTACGTTTATAACATCATGTTAGTGCGAAAGTGGCTGTCATCAGTGAACGTATCGCTAATCTTGAGATCAGCTTTCAAGGCAATAGTGAAACTAAAGAAAGTTCTGGTCTAAGTGTGATCGATCGGAGTTCGGAACGACAGCGCACGTGCACGTCGGACTATTGAGGTTTTAATATGACATACGGGACGATAGTTGAGTTGATATTGCGGCGTTTTGCACGAATATACAACTGTAGGTATTATAATTCAATTTGCTCGAGACATATTTTTATAATTTTCTTAGAATGGTACGTTTTATGTGATAGTTTTAATTCTTACGTATATAAATTATATACCTAAGCGTTATATGGTGGAAATAATCACTTGCAAAACATATTATATCCAGGCAAAGAGGTGTGAGGTGAGGAGGTATAAAATGTAACATTAAAATTGTAGTTTACATTGTTTCTCAAATGAAACTATCTCAGCTAAACATGTTTCGCGTATGACTCTTAAGTATTTCTAGAATTGTTAGACATTTGACCAAAAAATTCAGCTTTGTTGAACCAAATGCAAACCCGTGTGTCTCCTCCAAAGTATGCGCGTTTCTAATCTGAATGGGAAACCTTTTTATTAAATTGACGGAGGAGGGCGCACTACAGCTGGTCTGCTTGTACGGGCTCACCCGTATTACCGATTTACTTACGTCAATTTCCCTAATTGCATTGACGTTCTCTACATTATACAATGGAAACCTTTCATTCGTAAGTAATTTGTTGTGTAACTGAATACTAGCAAATTCGGTTTGTAACCGAAAAATGACGTCACATTTTTCGGTTACGTGTCACATTTTTCAGATACGTTTATCTTGCCCTCTCACGGTCGTTTCACAGGAAGTAGTAATTTTTGAAACCATGTCTATGATAATAAAAGCTATTTGTTTAACTTTATCTAATTTATCTTTATTTCACCAATTTCTTTAAAGTTGCATATAGTGAAGATAAGTAATTTTTCGAAAAATAATGTCATAAAGAAGTTTCACTTCTTACGTGTGTATGCTAGTACACGCACATATTTTTTAATTTCTAAATTCGTTTAAGTCTTTAGATATTATTGTACGTGTATGTACCTATGTACGTTTGTACGTATGTGTGTATGTCCGTGAGTACTGAGTACGAATGTAAGTGTAGTAAATATACAAAGTAATATGTTATCTGTTTGTTATCTCCTGTTTATATATTTCAATGTAAATAGATAAATGACGTAAGTAATATAACATTATTTATTAATGTTTTTGAATTATTGTGTTTACTATATTACAATGAACTTACATTGTACATTGTTGTCAAGTAAAATCTATTTAAAAACAATATAACTCGTAGTTACCGAGTTTGTGGATATATCTAAGTTACATAAGTATCAATTAGTTACCTAATTACAAACATATAAATTAAGTAACTACGTTCTGGTACAATATAAGCGGTAAACAAACCCATAAGTTTGGAATGCGTCGATTTCTTGTTGTAGTATTGCACATATAGAAAATCGAGTTCATTCTGACCATGAAAGAAAGAGACAACAGGAAGTGATACATAGGCGAATTGAGGCGACCACCAGTGTGATCAGCTTAGCATACTTAACATCAGTGCTTGCTAGTCATTGTGACGTAAATTTTGATTCGCGGGTTGCAAAATTTTTGCAAAACTTCGTAAACGTGCCTCATTCATTTTTAATAACGGAGTACCAATATAAAATCAGGTTTCAAAGTGGTAATAATACTATGTACTACGTATGTAAGAATATTAGGTACTGATTTCTCTTATGCCACTTCCTCTTCCTTCTCTTTTCCATGATTCTGACCATAAGTACCATAGAGTCGGTAGAATATTTGCTGGTAGAGGCGGATATTGCGATTGCGAGCACGTCCCACGTAGCTTAGCTGTGAGTGGAGAATGATGTAAGTATCCCTCGTAACGTACGTGAAATGGGACTAGCTTTTATGTACCATTAGACTATCCGTGAATTCTAGTTTATTTCTATTGTCTGTGGTAATTAAAAGAAAAAAATATTGTCTAAAGATTCCAAGTAAATGCAGCGTGTGTGTTTCGTAAAATGAGTATGTAAATACTACAAGATGTTTCTTAGTTTAAAAAGATACATGGTATCAAAGATACTTTATTTTAGAAATATACTTTACTATTTATATTCATGCTAATGTTACATTTATATAGGTATATTATGGATAACAGTAGCGTGAAAATGCAGGTTTCTTAGTGGTAAGAAAACGGTTCGGTACTGATTTGTAGATATGTGTGTGTTTGGCGACAGCGGTTTCCATACTAATCGGCTCCTATGCCACTTCCAGTTCCTTCTCTTTTCCATGATTCTGACCATAAGTACAATACAGTCGGTAGAATATTTGCTGGTAGAGGCGGATATTGCGATTGCGAGCACGTCCCACGTAGCTTAGCTGTGAGTGGAG
>DWPV01004479.1:0-13567 GCA_018251915.1 Urbanus proteus proteus
ACCTGAATATCAGCATTAAGATCAGCATTAATTGTTGCGGATGCTGATGCTGATATTAAAAACTATGCTGATTATCCACGGATGCTGATGCTGATGATATTCGCAACAACCCAAGTTTGAGTCACCGCGCCGCACCCGCGCGTACAGTCTGGCCAAGCGCTTATACCTCGCATAACGATCGGCTGCAATGTATACTAATTTGTAGTCTGCACAAAGAACTCGCGAGTCTTATCTACTTTATTAAAAATAAATAAACGCAGTTAATATTTTAAGATGAAAGTAGTATTTATCACCTACTCTACTGTTCAGGGGGACGTGTAACTGGGGGCTACTTTCACTGTAAAGTTTGGGAAATTGCTTCTAGGCTTTGGGGTATAAGTACTTAGCATCAAGAAAACTTCGTGGTTGTTCATACTGCAATTACATAGGATATAAGATACCTACTATAAAATGAGGTAATAAGTGACAAGGACTCTTAAAACATATCTCTAAATACTCACTAACTCACAAAATGAAATAAAATTATAATAAAAAACAAGCTTTTAGTGTCGTCTAGGTATTTGTTTTTCGTATTCATCTTGGAAAATTAGATAATAGATTCCTCCATTAGATATCTATTCTACTAGGAGCGCCGGAATCGACAGAATGCCGGCGGCAACTTAGATTTTGCAGAGAAATGCACTTGGCACTACAAGCGCGGAGTTAAAAATGTACAAAGTAATGTAACAGTGTGCAAGAATGAATAAATAGTTCTTTTAACACGATTGCATTAGGAGGAGGGTAAGGTTTTTCAAGCATATGCACATATTAAGTATGTTTATTTGACGCGCTCAACATATAGAGTTGTTATACTTTGAGTAAGAGAGCCATAGGTCTGTCAGTGCGAGTGTCCGACAAATAATAAATGAGGGAAGATGCAAACCTATACATATCTTTGTCTAATAACTTTATAAGATAACTAGCCTCATATGTTTTCTTTTTTTTTCGATAGACACATTTTCGGGAGGTTCCTTTTCTCTAAGTACATATAATAACTCTATGGTTCTACAGCCCAAATTACTAAATGGATACTGACATATTTTGGCTGTACGCGATAATGTTGGAATTGTCTTAATTTACTCATATAGGCTATATACATAGTCGTAATTTCTAGGCAGGACTTGAAATTCGTGAAAACAGTGAGCCACGATTTTGCTATCATAACAATATGGGTATTTGTATTATAGAATGTTTATTAAACCAAGGCAACTAACTAATTATATCAACATAATTATTATATAATCATAAAATCTCAGTAACTTGGAATAGCTATTTCAAAGTGAAAAGTTTACTCGTTATTCTAAACATCATTTAAATATTTATTTCTAGAGAAATCTTCATAGACTAGACGTTGTATTATTCATAAGATATTTATATTCTTACACTTAAACGACAAAGAAGATAAATAACCCTAAAATTTTAACATCAACCAATTCTGTAATCAATGAGTAACGTTATTTAAAACCTGTTACAAAATTGAACGGAATCGTAGTGCCAAGAAAATATATGTATTCGTGATTTATCAGAACAATTATTAAAAATTGTAAATATAAATAATTTATAAACAGTGTGGCGTAGTAGTCACCAGGGAACTGTAAGGCAGGACAGATAGAAAAAACATAAGACATTTAGAAATTTGTTTGTATTTGACTTCATATATAACTACAAACATTTTAAAATATTTAAAACATTTTCTGTTGCCGACTCGCCCACTAATAAATTCTAATATAGTATTATTGATCAAATAAAAATACAATCATATTATTTCTAATAATAATAAATAATATGTTATTTCCAGCAAATAAGACAGATTCTTACTTAAAACTGTATTAATAACAACATTAAATGTATCTATACAAATAAATAAAATTGAAATGTCGGTTTGTGATTTCAAAATAACAACTGCTTACTCAATGGATATGAAAGTATACACGATACCTATAATAAAAATTCAATAAAAAATATCTATCTCTCTATACGGCTCGACCGATTTTGACGAGAGTTTCACTGCAAGATAGCTGAAGGTCTAAGACCTAACAGAGGCTACTTTAACTTTTGAAAAAGCTTTAGCGCGCTCTCCACGCGCATGCGGACCTCCTCGCGGGAGAGTGGGATTTCCATTATGTTCAAATGTATTCATCTTTACTTTTTAAACACAGGTAAAACCACGGGGATCAGCTAGTTTTTTTAAATAAATTCGCTACATAGGTTTTCCGTTGGAAAGAATTAGTGTTAAAGTTATCGGCCCGTTTACTACAATTACACGCCATCTTGTCTGCAGGATGCGTGCTCTAGTCGTAGTTGCCACAAAAAAGGATAAATCCCTTCTAAGGGCGCTATAAATTGGTGTAACGAGCGGCTGAAATCTTGTTAGGGTCGGGCAGCCATAAACCAGACAATACGACCTACGCTCCTCACGTCTTAAGCCGACATGCGCTACCACGGAGAAGCGAACGATACGTGATGAATGGTTTCTAGCTAAATAAATAATACTAGTCAGGACTGAGTATTACTTACTAAGAGTGCAATAGAGATTAGGGAAATATACATTTTACATCTCAAATATACATCTCAGAATTATGTTTATCATAGTGTAATGTAATCGTCAAAAAAGATTATCTAATAAATAAATAGATCAAATTTCGAGTAAAATCTAACCTCAGGTCTGAATGACTGGAAATCGTTAGACGTTTCTCCCTTTTATTAGGTGCACACCACTGACACCACAATAAAGCGTCGTTTTGTAGGAAAATCGAGGAAAAGAGAGCTGCATTTTGTGTCCTGCCCACGCTTCACATCAATACAGCTGGGACCCTCCTTTCGTTTTACGTTATGGCCGCAGTTTATTTTCTCGCTTACTTTGTAGGTGGAGTCGGTAAAACGATTGCCTTAGGTTACCTAAAGAATGTTAAGGAATAAATGTTCGGTCCCTTGGGTAGCCTATCACAACAGGTAACGTGACTGGACGTACTGAAAATAAGGAGATATCTATAAAATACGTCACACGAATTTCATGATTTTATGATCACTCCCTCCCCGTTGTCACAGCTGGTCAAATTTTTATATTAGAAAAATACACAGAAATAATTAAATTAAAACAGCAGTTCCAAAGAGGACACGAAATTTAAAACCCCTCCCTACCCCTTGTCACACAATGTCACACTTCGTCGATCCCCTCCCTCCCCTTTAACGTGTGACGTAATTTATGTACGACCCCTAACATAATTTCAACTTTGAATCCGAAAATCTCCATTTGTATACGTGACACAAAACGTCCGTCGTTCTTCATCCATATTTAGAGGTATCGTATTTAAGTATATGTGTGTCGTAATTTTATATGGATTTTTTTTTTCAAAATAATATTTACGATTTACGTGGAGAACCCTTAGTAGTTCGACTTAGGAGGCATCACCTATTTCTGTCCAATAACAACTGTGTTAAACGCCACAGGATTATGATTTGGAGGAAGCTATGGTAAGGAAGATCACGTTAAGCTTGAAATCAAACCTTTCAGAATAATGTAATTTCAAAAGAATAACGACTTTGTATTTTAAACGCTTTTTGACATAAATAGGAAGTTACATCAAAATTAAATTTTGTAGTTTAGATTTGTATTCAAAATGTTGAAATAGTTAAGTTAGTTTAGTTTGATAAAAATGTTATGAAAATGTCAGTTTTATACATTCCCAACCGTGCTTAACTTTTCATTAATTTTCGAATTCAAAAAGCTTGCGAATTTTACAAAAGTCTTTTCATTGACAATTTTATAATTTTAGACAACGTTTTCCAAAGTACCTACATACATATATGTACCTATTGTATGTTATAATTTATTGTTCAGGTTTTATTGCCATTTTTTATGTTCTACCATTTATTTGATAACTAGCTGATCCCCGCGATTTCACCTGCGTTCAAAAAGGTTAAAAAGAACACATATTAAAACATAAAAGTCATCCCGGTCACCCGCTTGTGCGCGCTAATGGATTTTTTCAAAATTAAAGTAGCCTATGTTACGCCTTAGACCTTCATCTATCTTCCAGTGAAAGTCCCGTCAAAATCGGTCCAGCTGTAAAGAAGATTACTTCAGCTAAATAGACAGACAGATAGACAGACAGACGTTGCATTTACGTTTTTGGTATCGTGTATACTTTTATATGCATTGAGTAAAAATTGATATTTTAAAATCACAAACAGACACTTCAATTTTAGTTATTTGTATAGAAAAGATAAACGTAAATCGAAAGCAATAACTTTTGCGATTAGCTTATTTTGTACCTACACAAATAAAAAGCTAATACAACAAAATCGGCAATAGAGCTAAAAACTATTTTATGCTTATTAATTTGTGAGATTATAATTGATATAGTTTGATTTTACGAGACTTTCAGGTGTGTCGTTAATAATACGACTCCATTTTTTCTCGCGGATGTTATAGGAGGCGACTAAGAAACAGAATCTATAAAACGGGCAGCAGTGTCTTTCTGTCTACCATGTACTCATACTGCCGTCACTAACACGCGTTCCACACGCAGTGACTATTGGCTTAAACCGTATTAAATAAGCTAAAGACCTTCCCGAGCTGCATTGTACCTCAAGAAATTAACAGACAAATGGATGATCTGACTATGCCTATCACATCCTAGTATTCGATTTTTTTATATGGGGTAGCAAACGAGCATGCAGCCCACCTGAGGGTAAGTGGTCACTGCCGCCCTTGGAAATCTGTAATCAACCTCAAATAACATCACAGTCTTGCCTTAGGTCAGCCAGAGATGCGTTGCTACCCCTGAGGACTAAGTTGGAACGCCTCGAATAAGTAAGTGTCCCTTACCCCACTTTTGACCTATTAATCATATCTACAACTTTACAACTATTAAGGCTTTCTATCCTGTTTACTCGTACGGTCAGTTAAAATGATCACGACAGACGACATCGCCCTAAAGAAAGTATGATGCAAGCTTGTTGAAGTGCTTCTATTGAATGAAAATCTATACAAATAAATAAAATTGAAGTGTCTGTTTGTGATTTCAAAATATAATTTTTTACTCAATGCATATGAAAGTACATACGACAATTGCAATTAATTTTTTTTTGTCTGTCTGTTTGGCTGAGTGTTACCTGAGCAGGGTGTTACTTATGTGTAGATATGTATTCTTTTATACTTTTTTAACGCGAGTGAAACCGCGGGGATCAGCTAGTATACAAAAAATAATAAGATGTCCATTTAAATTTATAAGGAATTATCTGAGGATTTTGGGTGAATTAAACTCGGATCTCTCTGTATTCAGACAGGCTGAGGCAATTGTTTGTGATTTACAACCATACCAATGTATGTTCCGACAACATTCGAGTGACCTCTTCATCAAAACAATACGTTTATCATCATATTATGAGCTTTATTCACATATACAGGCTTATAAAACGTTGTTGCGTCGATCAATATCGTACCGATGTAATGGGATTTAAAGGATTATTATAAAGGATATTTTCATACACCCAAATAATCGCACAATTTTAAAATGTATGTGTGTACCAATGCCAAGTGCGAAGAGTGTTGTCAACCTGGTATTGTAATTCTACTGTACCTGTTTGTTTTGTAAGTTATATGGCGTTCAATAGAATGGTGGCTCTTTTCAGCTTATTTCTGTGGTGAGTTAGCCAAGCTTTGGAACTGTGTCTAATCCACTAATAGAATTACTTGATTGATTTCCTAGCTTAGCACTTATAATAATGAGTTCAATAAGCTATGTTATATCTTTATATATATAATTCTTCTGTGAGTGTGTCACTGAACTTCTCTTAAACGACTGGACCGATTTTGATGAAATTTTTTGTGTGTGTTCAAGGGGATCTGAGAATGGTTTAGATTCACAATTTTGTCCGCTGGACAATGTTTTTTTATTAGTAGTTGTTGATTTTGGAATGTTTTACATAGGATCCGACAGACGGCGCTACCATCGCAGTGTCAAAGTGTCGCAGTGTCGCAGTGTAGACAGGACAACGTCTGTCGGGTCCGCTAGTCTCTTTATACGTATAATTTAGACAAACATGATCCAAGGAATTAGTTTCGTAAAGCTTAGCTTAGACCTCGCAAATATCTGGTAAAAAGCATCATCACTTTCGAACTACATATTCTAATTTTATATATTGCTTTTCAACTAAATTTACCAATCCCAACAGGTAGTCCATCCTAACATAAATATATAATATACATAGTATCTATGCATACATATTGTTTTCAATTTACCCGGTACGTGTTTTGGCGAGAGTAGAGAACCGCTTAATTAAAATTGTAAATACTACTCATATGTCGCAGTTGCCGTACTTATGCGTACTTTTAATATCCTGATTTAAAGGGTCACATGACGAACTTGGCTATTTAAATGAAACATTACAACTTAGTCCTGACGTCCTGACTTCCTGACGTGCTGACTAACATGACATTTGATGATTACCTACTTCAAGCCGGACTTTTGTTTTCTTTGTTTTATATACGTTGAATTTATTACCACCTCAACTACAAAAAGTAACTCAACAGTTTTTTTCATAACTGCATGTTTAATTAAAGTACTACAGAGTTAAGTTTACAAAAAAAAATCTACATAGAAAAATGAAACAGATATTTGCGTTTAATCGTGACGTATGAACAATACGTATCAACTAATAACTTATTGACACTGGTGTAATTACGGGAACACTTGTGCAAACAAACATTGACACACAGATATCAAACACAGTTATTAAGCGTCGGTACCTACTCTCCGTGAAATTTATTTCAATTTATGTTCAATATTCTACTTGCACTTTAAAATAATGTACGTTAAAAGAAGAAGATATCCCACTGATAACCATTACTCCATTAGCAATTTACTTATAGTTAGGAAGCTATACATACATTACATACCACAAGTCATTAAAAAACACATGAAATATTGTCGTATGACCCACGTAACTTTCAAAAAGGATGAAATGATGTGGTTCAAACGAATACTTTACGTTACCTTGCGTTTTACGTTAGATATAGATAGATAGATGTAGTAGAAATAGTCACAGTTAACGTCCATTGTAAAGCAGTTCTCGTGTTGCGTCCACGGTGGTACCTTCTATTTCGAACCACATTCGTTTTACCACCATGCAAATTAGTAGATCCGTACAAATAAGTCCCGAGGATAAGCTAGTATGATATAATATTCATGAACACAGCATTTGAACTATTCAACCCTCTCTTATCCGTCCATCTTGTCAGTCCTTCCGATCAACACAATTAACCCTAATCCACTAAGTTGAATTGCGGGCGTAGAAGTAAAGTACAAACAGCCAATAAAATCAATTTAATATACTTGTTATATTCATCAAAAGCTAAATAGATTAGTGGCAAAGTCAAAACGGACCCACATTTTATGTTATAGTAGTTACAGGGTCTTGCAGTAACCTTTACTTAACATGTAAATGTAGAGCTGGGGGCTTGTCACTACATAGTATAAAATAAAGTCGCTTTCTCTGTCCCTATGTCACTATGTATATTTATTTTTAAAACTACGCGGCGGATTTTGATGCGGTTTTTTTTTAAAGATAGAGTGATTCAAGAGGTAGGTTTATATGTAATTTAACGCGTGCGAAGTCGCGGGCATAAGTTTTTATAATAAAATAATTATTTGATTGACATACAGTTAAAGGTATATACGGTCGAATTTGAGGTTTTTTCATATGGACCACAAATGCGTTGGTACCCCTGAGGACTAAGTTGGATCGACTCGGAATATTACCTCTGTTACTGTGTATAAAAAATGTAAAAATATTTATTCATATACGAGTATATCCTTATCTTATTTTTAATATAAGTGACAAATATGCAGTCCACGCGATGGTAAGTGGTCATTGCCGCCCATGGACATCTGTAATAATTCTTAGATACGATCAGTCTTGTACGAGTCTCATTTTATTTTTTTAGTCTCATCTTACTTTCAACCGTTGCTAAATCAAAATCCGAGTATTATGTTACGTATTGATATTTATAATTTTATTTTTCAGGTAAGACGATTTCTTATAAAGATTACATTTACGTAAGTATTAATAGTATTATTGTTCTACAGAACAAGAACAAGTCACCCTTTCCAATTTATTGATTAATCCACTTCCCTTAAGAAAATAAACTATCTAATTTTAAAAGTGGATAAACTATTGGAGATGCTCCTTTTGGCGCGTTATAAGGTTATAACAATCAGAAGAGAGTGATTTTTTCAGATTAAGACATATTAATGTAAAATGAACAACCTACACGAAGATCTAACACATAATGAAGTTAGTGTCCCGTATTTTTATTGTTCTATGGTGTCCAGAAAGAATTGTTATATCGATATTCAAGTCAATTTCTAAGCTAAAATATGAAAGCTCCCCAGCAGCATATTATAAAACTATTTATTTTATTTTAAAGTACAGGTAAATATCAAAAAGAATATTTTTTATTTTGATATAAATATACTTATAACGGCATCCTATACGGCAACTTATTCGGCATCTTTTATCTTTCGAACTGATTACGTTCATTGTGAACTCCGAAAGGAAATTAGCTTTTCCATGAAGATAACAGAATTATGCCGCTACCGACCACTTCACGATAATTAAGTAAGTACTCAAGCTCGCGATGGGTATAAATAAATCTCGATAAGCGTGTAATCGTTTCCCTTAGATATTATTCTAAAGAGTATCCCTACAGGCATTTTAATCAGGTTTTGCATTACTTCCTTTGTTGTTCGAAATAAGTTTATTAAAGAAATCTAATTACATATTATTTGAATATATACAGCAAGATAGAAAAGTGGAGTAGCGTAGGCACAGACATGATGTCTGTGGGCATAAGCCTCTATAGCTTAATTAGTTTAATGAAAGAAAATACCTGAAGATAAAAGGATAAATATTAATTATTTTACAGGCATTTAATGCATATAATAAAATAGGATTGTAGAATATAGATATAATTTAAATTGCCTATTGAATTAACCAATATACTCCAACAGAATAGGAATTTTACCTAAGCCCATCACAGACGTGCGTCTATGCAGAAAGTACCTACAAACATATTACATATAAGTTTCATTTACCGCACCCACCGAAGAGAACACAGCTAAACTTTGCTGCTAGAAAGCAAATACCACCACTAGAGCCACTTAAGATGATCCACAAAAAAATTTGAACGGATGCATTCTCATTGATATAAATACATGTACTCGTATGAACAAAAAACTATTTTATGTCTTTGATATATAGTATCCTTACCTAAAAGCTATATGTGTACCGATCGACCCCGCGGGGTTCAGCTTCGAGTACACCCGCGCATAATTTTTCTATTTTTATTCAGGGTCCATGTTACTCTCGGTAAAGATATTGTGCATATTATGACCAGTATTTTTCAAGATTAACCCTTACCGAAAAACAGATAGACATTTTTATAAGGTTGAAGAAACAAACGAGTCTGCAATCCACCTTATAGTAAGTCACTGCCACCCGTGAACATTTGTATCCCACTCCAAAGAGAAGCTTCTACCTAAAACCGATCATAGACGCGCTACCATTCCAGATGTCGCAATCCGGCAACTATAGCAAGTGTACACAAGTAAGTGAGGTGTTGGTAACAGCCCTATCGAACCGAATCAGTTTTCCAACTTTACGTTTTAATAACGTGTAAATAAAGACATTGGAAATAAACAGTCTTTTGAAAATTCACGAATTATCTCAAAATAGTTCATTTATTATTGTGTCTTAAAACTGATACGAGTAGAAGTCACGAATTTCCGAGGAAATTAAATAACATCCCTTCTTCGAAAGTACTTAGATCGCACTTTAACTATATTGTCTATAACCTCTCTTCCTTTGGGAAGTCGGTTAAAAAAGGTTTATCCCCAGAAAGCTTTATTTATGTACGAACCTTCAACATACAAGTTAGTATGGCAATAAAAATCAACTTGCGACCCTGCGGCGAATTGTGTAAGGCTTTACGAGGGATAATTGTATTTCATCCCTACTTATGTTCATTTTTAATGTGGCTTGCCTAGGTTGAGATCTATTATCATTAAGGTTTAACCCGCAATGTAATTTATTTAGATGTCATTCATTTTCTTCAATTTGAGAACCGTCTTGTTTAGATTATTTAAGATTGAAGATAAATCTTTGCCAATAACTGCCGTAAGTACACGTAAGACTAACATATTTATTTGATTTTTTATCGTATTTTAAGGTAGGTACTAACAACGCTACAGTTTTCCTAAAAAATATTTTTATCGACTAAGATAAATCTCAATTACAGCGCCTAATAATATAAAAGAGCTTACCTAGTTTAAATGAGAGGGAGGAATTGAAAACGTCGTTGATACGACGTTCATTGTGGGAGACTTGTCGTAGTTTCTGACAATGCAATATCGAGGCTGTACGGCTGATTGCACAGATAACACACAAGTGTCCGAGCCCGCTACAATGAGGGTGTTCCTATGCGATTCAATTCTATAAAACAAGAGAGACCGGCTGAACTATTTCATCTGGGTTTAAAGAGTGTAACGTAACATCAAATAGTATTATTGGCTCAATATAATTTCAAAAGAACATTTTTTTGTTTTAATAAGTAGGTTATCTCTGTCCCCTACAATATTGTTCTTTTTAAATTAATGTCATATGATTAGGTCTACAGACATGCGGAACTTTTATTTTATGTTATATGTATGGGTATGGATGTTTATGGATACTCGTACATTTGTGAGTAAAAATCACTAAAATCACACAATTGAGTATACATATATCTGTGATCGATAGGCACTATAATTGTAGAAAAAAAAATCAATTTTAATTCAAAAAGAAACATTTGAATTTTAGATGTTGTTTATCTATTTTAATATCATTACAATTAAAAATGGTTATAGGTACTGACAGACATAGTTAACTTTTAATAACTATGTAAATTAAATTCTGTTCAAAGTTAAACTAGATCTAGATCAATATGGCGTCTAAGCTCATTTACTTACTCGAAGCGCATTCAAGGAAATGAACAATTATAGATTCTACATAGATCTGGAACTAGATTGTGATTCACTAATATCCTGCCAGCTTTGCAGCCTGTCGTACACATAATAATATTTGATGACTAAAATCTTATAACAATGGAAGGAGATTTGAAATTTAAGTCAAAATATTGTACCTAGGTGTAGCGTAGTGTTGTATTAATGCTCACTACATTTAAGTACTAAAATAAAGTAATAATGTTCTACCATATATACAAATTAAAAAAATTTAAGTGTCTGTTTGTGATTTCAAAATAACAACTTTTTACTCGACGCATATAAAAGTATAGCTACACAATACCTGTAACAAAATGTATATTTCTTGTCTGTCGGTCGCGGGAGAGCTGGTTATCACTTATGTTATAAACATAATTATGTCGCCCCTCCCGATAACACTACTTCATCAAAAGATATGTTTTTTTTCAGTCTCAGGGCACAAGTCTCTTCCCATAATTGGAATAAGCTTGACGCTTAATACACTACTGCTCCAACCGTGTTGGTGAAGGGTGTACGGGTTAGTGGCCAACCCGTGCCGGACGACTCCTATCAAATAATAACAACCGGAAACATTTTCCAGTGACATCTATAAAAACTCCAGTAAAATATTTTTCGAGACAAATACTTTTTTCTGATTTTCTCACCATTTTCTTATAGAGTTCAATAAATTACTGTCTATTCTATATAGTACAAATTGTAACTGTACTGCTAAATATATTTCGCAAGAAGGCTAAGTTGTACTTTGGAAAGAAATATCAACGCCAACGCAATTTTCCAATCTGAGGTCTTTCAGCTCAGATTGGCGGAAAATGATATATACCAATGAATCTAAATTTTATCTTTATTTCAAAGCATGGATTGCATAATATTCGTAAAATATACCTGCTACCTAATTAATAATACAATATAATCGATGTTAACCGACGGCCCTGTGATGGAGCGGTCACCATACCGGTCTGTCGCGCAGTGGGTTCCGAATTCGATTCCCGGAGAGACAAATATCTGAATGATGAATTTAGATTTCTGTTCTAGGTCTGGGTCGTCTTTGTGTTTCAAGAGAAAATCCTACTGTGAAGCTATAAGTGTAGAAAGTGTTTTTTGTCCGTATATCTACTATTTTAAACATCGGAAACAACAAAGGAGTTAATAGTGTAATAAAATTCTTTATTAATTAAATTGAAGAAATAGGGTCATCTGATACTTTTGCACGCCACCGTATGTACAAGTGATACACCGACCCTATTTTGGAGTCTTACAACTACCGAACAACGTTCAGACAGCAGTAATTCGTCTATGCTTCACAAAGCTAGGATAGTTACGCTATTTAAATCGCCCTGGTATAGGTAAAACTCATATGATATGTAAGCTAGTGTTGTTAGAGCCAGTAATTAATGTTTGTGAACGTTCCTAGTTTTAATTTATGACTCCAACGTCCGTAGAACCTGTCTAACGGTAATAGCCAATAGTTCTATACTGCATGTGGTCCTTTTACGAGCACTTATTTAGTTAGCCAACTGTTATAAACTTCCTATGAAGCGGATGAATTCTGATATAATATTCAAGGCATAATAATATACAAATATGAGGAGTAGTAAGACAACATAATTTATACTTCTATATATCTTTAGTTTCTTTTATATACAATTTTACTTATTAAATTATATTAATTCATTTTAATTATTTATTTGTGATTGTAATAGGTAATTTAAAGGATACCAAAGAAAACGTGCTGAATTAATTAACACGTTTTTCATTTAGTGCACATCTTTTATCTTGTTAAATTTGTTACGTTTACAAATAATCTTCTTTTTGTCTTTGTAACATTTACGATCTCATTTAGTCTTGGCTTCAACACGCCTATTTAAGAAAACCACCAAGTGCTCTGTTGGCTGTCGTTCCGTGCCGCGTTGACCTAATTGTAGTTCCCAGAATGCATTAAAACAACCCCGACCCTCTTAGCAATTTGTTGTAGACACATGTGTACCTCAAACTATTAAAATGAGTTCTCATTACGAGTTTTATGTTTTAGCTACCATTTAAACTTCACCATCATTTTACAAATTCCTATCTAGTTAGTAGATTGTAATGAATTTTGGTACGTATATTTATAAAAAAGTGAAATCAATCATAATCTCACAGATCGCGGTTATAGAAAAAGGTTAACTTCATCGTGCTGACATTCTGTTTCATCGATTGCCTTAACCGGCCAAGGCCTTTGGTAACAAAATACAAATTTGTCATACGTGATATGCCGGTGCGACCATAGATGTAGGATTCTAAAAAGATCAACAACGTCAAACAAAACGTGTTGCCAAAATTGAATGTAACAGTCATTGACTTATTATAGTAAGGACCCGGCTAACGAACGCTACAAATGACCCCAGTTCTGTGGCCCTATAATGACATTTATAGGGCCACCGCGACTCAGTCGCTCTGCGCAAGACACGTAACCGGACGTCCATCTAATTACTTCAGAAAAATGC